>JAVJIF010034267.1:0-196731 GCA_038442645.1 Agave tequilana | reverse complement strand
TTCCACAGGAATCCATTTGGACCCGGAAAAGATCCGCGCTATCCAGGAGATGCAACCCCCGAAAAGCCTCAGGAGCTCAGGGGATTACAAGGACGATTGGCGTACTCCGCAGGTTCATCTCAAACCTTTCCGGAGATGCCAACCCTTCGCTAAGCTGATGAAGAAGGGTGTCTCATTCATTTGGGATGACGCTTGCCAACAAGCGTTCGAGGAAATCAAGCAATACCTCACCCAACCACCAGTCCTTGCAGCTCTAGTATCCGGAAAGCCGTTTCTGGTGTACGTCCGAGCGATGGATCATTCTTTGGGAGCTCTACTAGCTCAGAATGACGATCAGGGACATGAGCAAGCAATCTACTATCTAGTAGAACAATGATCGGAGCCGAACATCGGTATAACCCGATCGAGAAGGAATGTTTGGCACTGGTGTTCGCTATTCAGAAAATGCGACACATCTGGTAGGCCAAACTATAAACGTCATATCAAAAGTCAACCCTCTGAGGTTACTTATGACTAAACCTTCATCGCTAAATGGCCGACTGGCAAAATGGCCATATTGCTATCACAATATGAAATGCATTTTCTGCCACAAAAGGCTATTAAGGGACAAGCGTGGCGGACTTCTTAGCTGAACACCCAGATCCGAGGGCAGTCAAACTCTACGAGGATCTCCCAGACGAAGTGGCCGAAGTCTACCTGACTCAGACATCGTTCAAAAGTCAAGTGTGGCAACTTTTCTTCGACGGTGCATCAAGGACAAACCCAAGGGACACGTAGTGGCGGGGGTAGGAGTAGTACTTGTCTCCCCACAAAATTATGTGATCCCCCGAGCTGTCTCACTGACCGAGCCTTGTTCCAATAATGTGGCGGAATACAACGCTCTTTTGATTGGAATGCAATTCGCCGATGAGATTGGCGTTAAAAATCTCGAGGCATACGGTGACTCTAAACTCATCGTCAGCCAAGTTCGCGGGGAGTACGAAGTCAGACATGAAGACTTGGTACCCTATTACAATGCAACTGTCCGCATGGCCGAGGGATTTACAAGCTTCTACATCGACCATGTACCACGCGGCAAAATGCGCACGCCGATGCACTCGCATCCCTGGCTGCCTCCCTAGCTCTTCCAGCTGGAGCAATGGAGAAGATATTCGTCTACAGCCACGACCTGTATTGCCCGAGAAATGCTCTCGAGGATTATCAGGAGTCAATGGAGGTCGTCACCGCGAAGAAGCACTTGAAGCGTCAACCGGTCCAGAGCCTAGAGACTGGCGGTTCCCCTACATTGATTTCGTCTTGTATGGCATCCTGCCTGAGGACGCCAAAGAAGCGGCTGCCATTCGAAGGAAAGCCCCCAAATTCTATTATAATGCGATTACGCGAACATTGTATCGTCGATCGCATGACGGGATCTTACTCGGTGCCTCTCACCAAACGAAGCACAAGAAGTATTGAAAGAGGCCCACGACGGTATGTGTGGAGCCCATCAACCTGGCCCAAAACTGGCACATCGACTCCAAAGATTGGGTTACTATTGGCCTAAGATGATTGCCGATGCCGTCACTTATGCCAAGAAATGTCACGCCTGCCAAGTGCATGGCGACTTTATCCATCAAGCGCCAGGCTATCTCCACTCTACGGCCTCTACCTGGCCATTCGAAATGTGGGGCATGGACGTGTTGGGTCCTATCAGCCCGCCATCATCAAAAGGACATCGGTTCATTCTGGCGATAACCGATTACTTCTCCAAATGGGCTGAAGCCATCCCTTTGAAGGAGGTCAAGTCGTCGAACGTGATCAAGTTCGTGAAACATCACGTTATTTACCGTTTCGGCGTACCTCGGCGAATTGTCCATGACAATGGACCCCAGTTCATCAGCCAGGCTTTCCAGAGATTCTGCGCTAAGTTCAGAATCCAGAGTGTGTCCTCAACGGCATACTATCCTGCCGCCAATGGCCTCGCAGAAGCTTTCAACAAGACTATTGGCAAGCTTCTCAAAAAGTTCGTCTCGAAAAGTCAACGAGACTGGGACGACAAGTTGGGTGAATGCTTATGGGCTTACCGCACAACTGTGCGAACCCCGACTAAGGCCACGCCGTTTTCCTTGATATACGGATGTGAAGCCGTGCTTCCCCTAGAGATCCAAATTCCATCTCTACGCGTCGCCTTGACAGCGGAGATGACGACAGAGGAGAAGCATCGACAGCGACTCCAGGAACTGGAGGCCTTAGACGACAAGCGTCTGCAAGCCCAACAGCAAATCGAGCTCTACCAGGCTCGAATCACCAGAGCCTTCAACAAGAAAGTTAAAGTGCGAACTTTCAAGAAAGGCGACCTAGTCTTAGCCGTCAAAAGACCCATGGTAATGACGCACAAGACAAAAGGAAAATTTCAACCCAAATGGGAAGGACCATTTGTAGTAGAGTCAGTCTACTCAAATGGATCATATCGCCTCATAACTCGAATGGTGATACACTCATGATGCCTATTAACGGCAGGTTCCTGAAGAAGTACTATCCCTAGATGGTATCCTTCCGCCGATCAAGTTAAAAGTACACCTCTGATCAAAACATCCGACGCCTCCGACGGCTAAGGATAGAGGAAAATGTTGGCTTTTAAGCCCAACATCAGTCTTCGACAACTCATCATGCTGAGGGGAATAGCATGGCAAGCCCAACTCAAACGGTAGTTGGTAAAGGCATATCAAACCCGTTGACAGCTAAGGATTTGCTAAAAATCCTAAGGGACATGTTTCTCATTTGATCCGACGCCTCCAACGGCTAAGGATAGAGGAAAATGTTAGCTTTTAAGCCCAACATCAGTCTTCGATAACTCATCATGCTGAGGGGAATAGCATGGCTAGCCCAACTCAAACGGTAGTTGGTAAAGGCACCTCAAATCCGTTGATAGCTGAGGGTTTGCTAAAAATCCTAAGTGGACTTGGCTCCACTCTTTCCTCCAAAATCCCCTACCAATTCTCATCCACAGAATGGTAGGTCTACAAAAATACAACCATTACTAAGTTAACACTATACCTCTGGTAATGGAAACTTTTTAATATTCCTTGTCGAGTACAAATTTTGCTTGTCAACTCTACACGGAGTACCAAATGTTCAATTTTGCCAAGTTAACACTACACCTCTGGCACTTCAAATTTTTACTTGTCAATTCTCACCAATAGAATGACAGGTCCTCAAAATTGCTCTTATCATGAGTCAATCTTTGTCAAGTTAACATCACACCTCTGACAAATTGCTGTTAAAGTTCAACACCACACCTCTAAACAGTAATCAAGTTTCTGCCAGGTTTAATATTACACCTCTGACAGTCACTCTTCTTCAGACTTCCATATCGAAGCTGAAATGGATGATGCTAAGTTAACACCACACCTCTAGCATCCAAGTCATTGCTAAGTTCAACAATACACCTATAGCCATGACTTTCCCTCGGACTTCCTTATCCAAGCCGAGATGACCAATGCTAAGTTCAACATTACACCTCTAGCATTCCCTCATTGTCAAGTTAAACATTACACCTATGACAGTGACACTTCTGAGTTAAGTTAATATCACACCTCTGACTCACATCCTTGTCAAGCTAATATTACACTTCTGACAAGACAACTTCCAACCCGTTAAGTTAATATCACACCTCTGACGGTAACAAACTTTCCTAGATTCCCCACGAGTCTAGTCCCACTTGTTATTCTCTCAGCAGAATAACAAGTCTACCTAAAAACATTGTTAGGTTAATACTACACCATCAACAGTGTTCCCCTCAAATCCCCAGTTGAGCTCAATCAAGTTAATCCCAAACACTTGATAAAAGTTCACCCTCCCTGGGGGTACCAATTCTACTTGTCGCTTTCTCTTATAAAGTGGCAGGTCCACCGAAATTATTTCATCTCTGTCAAGTTAATATTACACCTCTGACAGTACTGTGAAAGTTCCTGAAATAGGATCTCTTCCTCCACAAAGTTTGACTTATTAAAGTTACCATCATAATTTTAACAAAGTCAGAGATTCTTTGCTTCTATAGGTCTAAGACAAAAAGTTCAAGACAAGGAAAGAGGCGAAAAGAAAAGTGTCGCTTTTATTCATTTCCAAACAGATGAAAGTGATACAAAACGCTCTCTTATACAATAAGATGGAGTGTTGCAGTAAAAACGCTCTCTTATACAATAAGATTGAGTGTTACAATTAAGGAGTACAAAGAAGTCCCTCTCTCTCTCTTAGAGGTTGCACTCGCTCCTCATAAGCCGCGTCTGATTCCAAGTGCGCGATGTTTTGTGGCTACAATAGAAGCTGGTTACACCACGATGCATGATGTAAACATCGAAAGCGCCCTAGCTGACTAAGCTAAGAGCAATGGTGTTCTTGAGGTCTGGTGGCAACAGAAATTCCTGCAACCCTTCGTTCAGGAGCGTCCCTTTCCCTAGCAGGCCATCCAACGGACATAGACTGTCCTTGATGTCACTTCTGGGGTGGGAGAGGAAGAGGATCTTGTCCGCCACCGCAACCGCCGGAACCCTCATCGCCGTCATGCATAGCCTGACCATCTCTTGCCAGCAGGCATGAATGGCGAAGCAGATCAGAAGAGACCTTGGCGAGAGTTGGGTCCTCGTCAGAGATGTAATATACTCTCTTATAGGTGACGAGGACCATAATATACTCTCTTATAGGTGAACATCGAACAAGTTCGCCGGCCAAAGCATCCTTCCAGGGGCCCAGCAAACCAGCAAGTCTACCTGCAAAGAATGAAACAAAAGGAATCAGAACAATCTGCAACTTAGCATGCTTCAACAGAGAAAAACTAAGTCACAAATGCAGACTGCAGACGCGGGAATGATCCACGCAGTCAGCCAAGCAGACGCGGGAATGATCCACGCAGTCAGCCAAGCAGACGCGGGAATGACCCGCGCGGTGAGCCAAACTGCTGCGTCAGCAGAGACAAACGCGAATCAAAACGCGGTCTCATTCCACGCCCAAGTCGAAAGCACAGACGCCTAAAAGGCACAGACGCCGAAAGTTGCCATCTCCTTGTTGAGTGAACAAGAGTTGCAAGACTCGGGTCTGAAACCTTTTTGGGAATTCGTCCAAGGCAGTGGCTATAAAACGCGCTAAGGCAATAGCCATAAAACGCGCCAAGACAGTGGCTTTGAAACGCAAGCTTTGTGAACAAAGCCAGTGCCAAAGACCCCTGCACTCGCGTCCAGAGAAGTTTAAATCTGTGGCGCAAATTCCAGAAGGAATGCACCAACACAGACTTCGTGAGGGGTCCAGATAATGGTGATGCCAAGGTGCAGGCCGTGGTAGATTAAAATATCATGGCTAATTGGGACGGCGTACCAACAGAGGCCTCTACCAAGAGTCGGGCTCTCTGCATCCAAACGCGGACGTGCAAGATGATCAGAGAGACACTCTGCCCCGAAGAGACCAAACAGGAGCATACAAGCCCTAGGTCATCTTCATCCACAGAGCCATCCTCATCCATGGAGACAATACTCTGAAGAAGATGAAGGTTCTCAGAGCGCTCGCTCTCAAAAAGAAAACAGTCCAAAGATTGGATTGAAGGAAGAGGGTTAGCCCTATTTATAGGCAGACCCTAATAACTGCTATTAATGGTGCATCAAACAGAACCGTCACGCACGACTGTCAAAGCCCAATGGAGGACTGACGCGTGGAGTGTCGCTTTGGGAATCGTCGCAGACACCGGTTTCCAACCGCCAGCGCCGGTTTTGCATTAAAGAGCGTTAAAACGCCCAAGTCAAATAAAAAATTGACGCATGGACAACCGCCTTGGAAAACAACAGATGACCCGGTTTCCCAAACGTCGGTGAAGACTTGACGTCCAATCGTCAGTGAAGACTTGACGGTCAAAGATCTCACAAAATCTTTAAGTCAGGCTGCCTCAAACGCAGACAGTAAAGTCGCGTCCGGCTGCATTAAACGCAGATGGGAAAGCCGCGTCTAAGAATCCGCGTCACCGTTCTCAAATTAAAAGGCATTCACCCGCGCTTTAAAGAGCGTCCACGTGACTCAAAATCGCGTCCTTTCAGCAAACAATGCTGCGTCCCTCGCGTCTTCCCTATTTGCGTCTTACTCAGCGAGACCAATTCGAGTTCACCCTGTGATTGACGCCGCGTCTCAGCAAAAGGACTTAGTTCTATCTAAGCTCCTACGGAATGATGACCGCGTTTCACTCTGTGGATCAGTGCCGCGTCTCATCAGGAAGCCGCGTCTCATTGAAAGAACTTAGTCTCGCCTAAGTTCAATCTTCACAACCAGTGATCAAGAAGTTGGATTCATCCACAGCTAAACAAAGAAGATGGAACAAAAATGTCCTTTTTATATCAAAAGTGGATACAAACACTCTGATAAACAGAGTGTCCTTTTCTTTACAAAAAAAAAGAAAAGAAGGCTAAATGTCCTGGCTCGCCAAGGAACGGATTCGCTCCCTGAGATGATGCATCTTGATCTGACGCGCCTTCTCAGCCTCCATCATGGCTTGGACCCGCAGCTCCTCTTCAGATAGGAAGGGTTTTGCAGCCAGCTGTGCTCGCAGAGACTCCACCCTAGAAGAATGTAGAGACAGACTCTCTTCAGCTCGCGCCTTAGCAGTCTGTTGCTCCGCAAGCTCCTCTTTGATGGTAACAAGCTTCTTCTCATTGATCGCAAGCACAGCTTCTGCCTTGGCAATGGTGTCCCGAGCCTTGGCAATGGTGTCCCGAGCACTGATGATGACGTGCTCCGTGCTCTGCATGACAATCTCGGATTTCCTTGAATCGTCAGTTAGTTTCTGACATTCAGCCTGGGAACATTCGAGGCTGCGGATCTCTGCATCTATTTGTGCCTCTGCCTCCTGTAGCTCTCGTTCTTGAGCAGCTAAGAGCCGGGCTAGAGTGGCCTGGGCCTCACCAGAAGAGCTGGCATTTTCCAAAGACTTCAGCTCGTGCAGGTCGTCTCCCAGTTGCTCCACCACCCGCAGACACGCCTGGGCAAGTGAGGGGCCTCCGGTTAACTCGACGTTCTCGGCCAGATTTCTGAGAAGCGTCCGGGCAAAATTGAAGGAGCTGCTTCCACGTAAGATGAGATCAATACATGATCCCATCGAAGCAAAGAATTGTTGCACCATCTGGCGTGCCAGTTCCCCCATATTGTCACCACCTGGGAAGCTTCCCGACCCCTTTTCTGTCACGGTGCAAGCCGCTCTTTTTGCGCAAGAGTCGTGCTGACCGTCGATACATCAAGAGCGAGACCAACCACTGGCGCTTCCGGGGGTTATCTTTACAGGAACCTCCACAGCTAATGATGGCGCAACCTCTTCAGAAGCTTCAGCCGAGACCTGAGATGCGTGGCCTTCTGGAAAGGTACCGACCGTCGGACTCTCCATTTGAGCCCCCTCAGTTCTCTCTGCAAGTTATTGTGACATTAGCCACAAAGGAGAAAAGCGAAACATTTATATATCAGAACTTCCTTACCATCTGGGAGGTCCAGAGACGCCGAATCCTTGGGCAAGTCCTGCGGAGTGGAAGTCTCCCTAGCTTCAATAGTAATCCCTTCACCCGGCAGAGTGGGTTCTTCCCCGACCTTAGGGGTTGCCTCCTCTTCCGGCAAGGGAGAAGCCTCCCCGGCATCAGTAGTTGCCCCCGCTGGAGTTATCTCGGCAACTAAAGCCGTAACCCCTTCTGGCTGGGTCAACTCTTGTACCATCTCCTCGATCTGCGAGGAGGATGCGGCTTCGACGTTCTCAGCCAATCCTGCAACATAAAAGGGAGAATATTAAGGTCTCTTCTTCAAAATTAAAAGGGAAAGCAGGTCAAAAGGTGAAAAGAGTACCTCCCACGGGAATAATCGTCAGGTGTGATACCGTTGACGGCTCACCCCCATATAGTTCTTCCTCTGAAATATGGGAGAACTTACTCGGATCAGGAAAAGTGGGTTCATCACCGTAATCAACATCGTCTTCAAACTCGCTTTCCCCTGAGAGTGAGGAAGACGATAGCGCCTCGCGCGAAACCCCTGCAGGTGGAGCCTTATCTCCAACTACCCCAGTGGTAGGGCTGGGGTCAGCCATCCGAGGACTGGAAATGAAGACAGAAGGAGACCCGGGCTGTTGAGCTGAGGAAGACTCGGGCTGAGCTGAGATCCCAGGGATCTTGACATTGCCTCCACTCATTATATCAACCTCTAGCTGCTCATCCTCGTCAGTGGCGGCGGATCGATCAACGGGCTCCCCTTCCTCCGCAGACCCGTGGCCTCTGCTAAGTGACCTGGGAACACGGACTAGAGGAGTTTCTTCTTCAGCTATCTCTTCCTCCCTCAGTGCCTCAACGACAGCAGGGATCTCTTCAGATCGAGAGACTTCCGTTATCAAGTCCCTTCGAACCTTCTTCGGAGCGGGCTCAGCAGTGGGAGTAGAGCCTTGACGACGCTTGCTCACCGCCTGTCGAGACTTAGTTGCTTTCGGCTCTGCCCTAGTCGCTTGTGGCTCCGCCCTTGGTGGTTGTGGCTCCATGGCTCGTGGCTCCCTTCTCATTCTTCGCCCGACCTCCTTTTGGGCCTTCAGGTACTGTTCTACGAGTTTCGTCGGTTTACTAGAATCCGTCCTTGCCTCGAGACTTGCATTGATGCTCTCGATGCATGAAGACGCCGGGAAAAAGTCTGGTGTCTGGATGGCCTGGGAGTACCAAGTGCAGAAGCTGAAGCTCGTACGGCACTTAGGCCCTTCGAGAGGTAGACGGAAAGTTACTCCCGTCCCTCCAGCCACACTATAGTACCAGGCCCGAGCACCCTCGAACAGCTTCCCTTCGAAGGCGAGTCGAGCATTGGGGTTCCCGACATAGAGCTGATCATAGCCGAACTGTCGAGCGAAGCGATTCGGTATGTACGGCTCAATGGTGCATGACGTCCCTTGTCGGAAAAGCACATATCCGGGCCGGATATTGAGCAACCACCAGAAGGCTCCCGCGGATAACCTCGTGAAGTCATCTGGGCCAACAGAATCAACAAGTAGATCCCCGGGAGATGCACCAGGGATCTGGGGGAGGCAGCGATTGAGCTGGTAGTTCGCAGGGTCGGAAAGGCACTTCCGGACGTAATATATATAAGGATCACGCCATTTCGAACCCTCCAATCGCTGTACAAAAGGGACAGAACTCTCCCTCCAACGCACCGCCGTCATCAAGGAAGGGCAATGCATCACGTACCAAGCCATGAGGTACGTGTAAGGCAGCTCGACACGAGGGTTGGGACGCTTCACCGTCGGACTCCCCTCTGAGTCAACATACGGCTTTCCCTCGGAGTCTGCAGTTTTCGGTGGCTCGCAGAAACTCTTAGTGAGCGCCCGCAGCCCGCTCTGAATACCAGCCGCCACGGCCGAGAGAAGGGCTATGGGGTTCCCATGAGCCAGGAGCACCGCCGGGTACACCACGTCAGCAACAATGACTTCATGTGGCAGCGTGGGCACCACACAGCGCTTCAGCCACAGCATCAGAAAGCCCGCCAACAGCGCCCGATCGGAGATAGGGGTCCGGGCTTGATGGTGAAAGCTCTCAAAAACCAAGTCAGGGTCGAAAACGTCCTCATTCGACTCCGTGGTGTAGAAACTGTCAGGAGCCTGGTCGATCCTGTCTTCAATCTCCCTGTCGGAGCTGGAAGCCAATCGAGTTATCCGATGGTCTTTGGTGTTGACATTGTTGAACAAGTAACTGGCCCAAGACAGTTGCTTGACTCCCTGCGACCGCCATTTGGTTATCTGGCCGCAAATGTAGAAGTGACATAGCACTTCCCAGTAGGTCTCATATATGAGGGGAAACTCCTCCTTCAAATGGTGAAGCTCCACCGTGGTCGGGACATATTCCTCATAGGGAATGTCCCCTGTCGACAGCCCCGAGACCTCATGCAGCTCGTGCAGAGCAAGGCCCATCTCCCCGACCGGAGTGAAGAACGTCCCCGTCAAAGAATTATAACGCTCTAGAATCCCGAAGAAGTTCTGAGAGCTTTGAGGGATCCCCCACTGCACGGCTCTGACCACTGGGTACAGTCCCACACGCTTTAGCAGATCCCCGAGCTCGGTGAGGACAAAGCCGACCATCCTGCCCCACCAATAGTTCTCCGTGGAACGGACCCACCCCGGTGCACGGAACCCAATGGGATAATCACCCTCCGCTTCCATGAATGCGTTGAGGAAGGTAGTGCCAAGTTGTGGTATCTCCCCAGCTGGAACATCAGACTTGCGCGACCCAGGGAAAAAGGCCGATAACTGACCTGTCATGGCTATCATGACGGTACACTTTGTGGGAGCCCAAATCACCGAGAGTAATCTCAGGGACATATCGAGAGAGGTCCCATTCCATCTTCTGAGGGACGGACATGTGCTGGAAGTAGGACAGCGGGAACATCCTCTCCATGTTCGGAAGAAAGAATCTTCCACCCTTATTTGACGGAGCCATTTGTAAGTCCCGTCATATACGCTATGGCCGCCATCGTGGATACGATCTCCGAAGAAGAAGGCAGGCTTCTCCAGTTTGATGCCAGCATCCATTGCAAATGCTGCATCAGTCATAAGCACCCGAAGAGTCCTCATGTCAACATTTGAGAGCCTCTCCCCACGAGCCTGCGACTTGTCAGCTGTCACAGGAACAGTCCTCTGTAACACGAAGGTCAAGTCCCGGTCAGCACCCCCTACATGTCCAAAGTGGCGCTTCTTGGCGAGTGAAGTAGCAGGCGTGGCGCTGCAAAAAGAAAAGGACACTTAGTTAGATACTCTATCAAAAGCAAGAAAAAAAATGCTAAGTGTTCATAATCCGAACGCAGAAGAGACACTGGACGCAGGAATTATCAAATCCGCGTCCAGACCTGCGCATCCACGCAGAAGAGGCACTGGACGCAGGAATTACCAAATCCGCATCCAGACCTGCAGGATCGGCGTCTCCACAACATTCTCCTTGATGTCACTTCTGGGGTGCGAAAAGAAGGGAGTTATCCACCTTAACCCTTCCATCACCATAATCGCCAGAAGTTAAGGAGGGTAACTCCCTTCCTTTCACATCCCCAGATGTCAAAATGCTTGGACTCGGGTGCCAGATTCATCAAAATCAACAGCTGATGAAACAGAACGCAAGGATCAAATCCGCGTTCTGTAAACTAAGTCCGCGTCTGAACCCTTCACAATTAGAAAATATTCTAAGTGAAGAATCTGAAGCGCAGGACCCAATGGCGCGAGGGTCCAAACCCGCGTCATGGTTATCAACCCAAAGACTGCGTCTGGGAATCAAACACGATTTAAATTCGTGTGTTAAGGGTTCTTAAAGGTTCTTGGAACTTCCTTTAATGGCGAAACTTCCGCCTAAAAGGCATTTACCTTGGAGACCTTGGAGAACAACATCCTGCGCAGAGGAGGAGCTGCCCCTCCGGGCCTCGGCGACGGTCGCCTTTGAAGAAGAAGCAATCGGCTTGGTCTTGGGAGCCATGGCCAATTCGATCCGAGGTTCAAACAGATGAACTGAAGAGGAAGTTCTCTTTCTTAATCTTATCAGCAAGTGCGTTCGGAGAAGAAGAGGAATCTTCCCAACTGTGGCCTTTTATAGGCACAAGGATTCGCGAAGATACGCGGCGTATGGCCCGATGAATTCTGCGGCGAATCTCCGTTCGACGCGTGGAACAAAATCACTTTAACGCACAGAGAAGATCATGCGCCACGACTCAGCAGTGAATCGTCGCTCGACACGTGGCACGGATCATTTAATGCACCAGGAAATCCGCGCGCCAAAAGGCGAAATCCCGTCGGTTCCCCAGGCCAACTGGCAGAGCAATCATGACGTGGCACAGACTCGCACCCGACGGCCATGTCTCTTCGATGGCTATGACCGGTCAGCATCGCCATAAATGCGCCCAGACAATCGCGTCTATATTCAAAAGATGCATCTCTCCCGAAGTTCGCGTCTTCAGCTGAACATCGCGTCTGCCTCATGAAGATCAGTCGCGTCTCTATTGCCAAAGGACGCACTTTACAGAAATCGCGCCTTTACAGCAGTACCATCTCTGCTTTTTGAAAAAGAACCTGCGTTCGGCCTCCTGCTTCTGCAAAATCAGTTCAACAGTACACTGACGCAAGCAGACGACCAACCACTCCTGGCCTAAAGCGCGCCAGCGACAGACTAAAAGCAATCGGGGAGGTTTAGACTGTGCATCTAGACACTCAACATGATCAACTCTGGGGGCTTCAATCAACAGTACACTCACGAAGACCAACTCCAGATAAGATTAAACCCGGAGCATCAACAGTCTAGTCATGAAGGCGAACTCAGCTAGAGTCCAAAGTATTTCGAAATCCGTCCCAGTTAACTGCGGAATATCGAAAACTTTGGAGGGGGTTCTATAGGCTGTCTAAAAATCACAAAGACAAGCCACCAAAACGTAGAGATCCAAGATCCAGACGCAAGGCTAAATGTGACAATCAAGACGCGAAAGTCCAAACCCGCGTCTCCGCATCAAGACGCGTTGGCTCAACGCCCGCGTCTCAGCATCAAGGCGCGTTGGCTCAACGCCCGCGTCTCCGCGTCAAGGCGCGTTGGCTCAACGCCCGCGTCTCAGCATCAAGGCGCGTTGGCTCAACGCCCGCGTCTCCGCATCAAGGCGCATTGGCTCAACGCCCGCGTCTCAGCATCAAGGCGCGTTGGCTCAACGCCCGCGTCTCAGCAACAAGGTGCATCCACCTTGGTTGTAACCACCCCGAATATGGCGCCATCCACCGCCCATGTAGCGGGGAAGTTGGCCCTCATCGTGGAGCACTTTTAGGGGGCACGATCACCCCCTAAAAACCCTATAAATAGTCCCGTCACTATGGAATAGGGGGCGGATTTTGGAGAAAAGAAAAAAGAGAGATCATCGACAGAGAGAGAGAGCTCGACTTTTCAAGCCAGCTTGCTGCGTACAAGTTGCTCTTCGCCTACCTTCTCTTTTAGAGTTTTGGTGGACGGGGCTGAGTTACTCCTTCTACCTACCAAGGAGAAGATCCCTCGACGGTACTGACGGTCATCTGGTCAACGGAGAACAAGATTCACTCTCCACCGCCACACGAAGAACCCAGCACTAAACAAAGGGGGAATTCAAGATTCAATATTCTCCCTCCCTTGTAACCGGAAGATTAGCCTGTTGTAATTTTTCATCTGATTCAAGGAAAAGTTGCTCCAGTCCGCTCTTCGCCAGTTTTCCGCGTCCAACATGTATACACCATTATAATTCTGTATTCTTGGTATGCATAGATGAGTTGCATCCGATTCATATGCTTTTATTGATGCATTCAACTTTTATGTCATATTTTGATATATGCATGTGTTTAGGGGGAGCTTCGCTTGAAGTCTTGTCCCAAATTATTTGTGATAACTCCATGTGTTTTGTCATCAACAAAAAGGGGGAGATTGTTGGCCCAAAGGTCATTAGCCCTAGTTTTGATGATAACAAAACATATGTAGTTATGATTTTAACAAATTCATTTATTAAAGTTTCAGGTTAATCATTTGTTGCATTTTAGCTCCATCACATGACTCACACATTTGGAAGCCAAGAGATGTAGATCCCAGAGCCTAAGTACATAAAGAGCTCAAGGATCAAGCATACTAGAGAACTATATCAAGATTTATATTTTCACTTTTTGTATTTTAGATAAGATTTATAGTCATTTGTTAAAACCAAGATGATATAAGTTGATAGCTTTTGGGATTGACACACACACATATTTCATACTCCTTTGTGTTTTTAATGAGAGTTCGTAACTATACGCTTTATCATTTTCAAAATCGAGTTTCAGAAAAATAGTTTTTTTGAAAAAATCGGGTTTTTGATTTAGAATTTTTTTTTAAAAATATGGTTCTAACTTTATTTTGTGTTGATCCATGATCGCACTGGTTCGTCAAGTCCCTAGAACTCTATTTTGTGCTTAAAAATCAAAAGTTATTTTGTAGGAAAAAGAATGATTTCATAAAGATTTCCATTACTTGACTTTGGCCCTTTATCGGTCAACCAGGCGGTCGACCATAGGTAGAGCAAAATTGCTCTGTCGATCAACGTGCGGTCGACTGACATGCACCAATGCATCTGTGCACTTTGGTCGACCGGGCGGTCGACCGACTGCACGAGCTTTGCTCTCGGTTGGGTCCGGTCGACCGGCCCGATCGACCGATAGAGAGTTTAACTCTCTGGTTGGGAACAACGGTCGACCGTCCGATCGACCGCTATCCCCAACGGTCGAAAATCTGACCATTGGCGGTCGACCGGCAGAAGACTTTTCTTCTGTCATTTTTCCCAACGGCTATATACTATTTTGTCTTTTTCTAGGTCTTATCCCAACGGCTCTTTTGTGTTTTCTACTCATGTTTTCATCCCCTATAAATAGTAGGACTGTGAAAAAACTCAACAACAAAGATTTCTAAAGCTTAGATCAAGTTTTTACAAGTTTTAACTTTTTTATAAAAGATTTTTTTGGGCCAGATTTCCAAATTCTCGTTTTTAGCTTCAGCCCTCCCTGCACATCTCTACAAGATATTTTTACTACACAATCCTAAAGAGTTTCACCTCCTCATCTTGATTATAGGATTGTTCTTGTGAGCCATTTGTGATCAAGTGTAGATTACTGTTTTTCTTTTATTGAGAAGTTGTAGAGGTTGCGACCTTAAGTGAGCTAGTGAGCTCAGTGTTGATGTTACGACACCGTAAGAGAGAACTAGTGAGTTCATTGAGTTCTAGTGAGAACTTGTAAACGGTTGACGATCTAATGAGATCGGTCATAGTGGAAATCCTTCATAGTGTTGAAGGTGGGGACATAGAGCAGTGGCTCGAACCTCGAAACAATTATTGTGTTTATGATTACTAACTCTTTCTCTCTTTACTCTACTCTCTCTTTAATTACTTGCATCTAATATTGTTTACTTATTTGCAAGTATTTTTTAAGTTGTGATTGATATTTGCTAGGTTGCCGGCAAGCAATTTTTAATTCCGCATTATTTTCCATTTAGTATAGCCATCACCTATTCACACCCCTCTAGGTGATTTTCAGGTTTTTCCTCAGGTCTAGAACTTATCTCATGTCCTTAAGTATTCGCACCTGTCTGGCAAACATCTTCATGCGGATATTCCCTATTCCAATTGTCTTGCATGCAACACGTTACCCATTAAGACTGTGCCTCCTTCAAAAGGCTCGTATGTGCTAAACCACTTCTTCCTTGGGCACATGTGGAATGTGCAGCTCGAGTCAAGCAACAAGCATCCAAGAACCTTCCTTTGCCTCTGCCCAGATCCACCGACAGAACATCACATGGTTCTTCAACTGCTTTCTTAGCTACGCCAGCTTGATTCTTTTATTTCCCACTAGTACTAGTTTCATCAGATCCTGGACCACCCTTTTTCTTTAGCATCTCCTTGTACTTGAAGTAATTCTTGTCCATGTGTCCTGGTTGTTTGCAGTAGTAACAATCATTATTTTTACTAGAAGCTTTAGTACCCTTCTTGGGCCCTCTGCTCTATGATCTCCTCTACTCCTTGACTACCAATCCTGGGGCCTCCTCTATTGAATATGTCTTCTTCATCAACTTATTATTCTAGAGCATCTGCCTGACATCTTCCAACTCTAAAGTCTCTTTTCCATACATGATGGTGGTCGCCAAATGATCATAACTTGGAGGAAGAGAAGACAATAACTAAAGACTTTTGTCTTCCTCTTCTAATTTCACATCCTGTGCCAATAGTTTGCTCAAAAGCAAATTGAATGCATTGAGATGTCACAGAATCGGTATTCCTTCATTCATCTGAAGATTGTACAACTGATTTTTCAAGAAGAGTTTGTTGGATAAACTCTTCATCATGTAGAGACTCTCCAGCTTATACCATAAACCTGCAAGTTTTTCTCGTTCATTACATTATAAAGAACTCCATCTGATAAGCATAGTATAAGAGTGGCCTTGGCTTGAACATCGAGATCCACCCACTCGTCATCCTCCATCTTGGATGGTTTCTTTTCAACACCAACCAGGGCCTTGTGAGTATCCTCCTTCACGAATAACATTGCTAACCCACATTTTCCATAACAGGAAGTTATTCTTCCCATCGAATTCCTTTACCTCGAACTTCATTGTGATCATCTTGCTAGCCATCGCTCTAATATCAATTGTTGTGATAGACGCTATAAACAATAAGAGTCATCGTGGAAGCCCTGAGCAATCTATCATTGCAAGCAAATATAAATTAATCATCACAAGACAAATAAAACAGATTACAAATTAAGAAACACAAGATTTTGTGAGAGGAGGGGGAGAAAATCTTATTAACTTGAGAAGTAATATAAGAGTTTATAAGGATCTCTCTCTAGGATCTCTAAACTCTCAATACAAGGTAGAAATCTCTATATCAAGCAGTCTTCATGGAAACCCACAACCCTAGGGGTTTAATAAACATCTAGAATAAATCTAGACCTTTCAAATCTTCAGAAAATCATCCTAGCCATCCAATCAACTGCCCTTACAAAGAAGGATTCAGAAACCCTTTCAAATCAGAATTTAAAACAGTTCAGATTTTGAAAATACACATAGCTGTCGACAGTTAACACGCAGCTATCGATAAACTAAAACATGCCCGATCTCTATTGAAGCAGTGGTCGATTCTCCTGTCAACTGTCTTCGATAGGCATTGCTACTTGTCGATAACCGTGTGTAAGTTGTCAACAGACTAAGATGTCCTCAGTCTCCGTTGGCTCACGGTTGATCGTTGTCAATCGCCCTGGCTCGCTATCGACAATCATTTATTATTGTTAACAATCTAAGCATGTGCATGTTTTTTGCACATTTCTGGCTGCTGAATCTTCTGGAATCTCCTCTACCTTGTCATGTAGTTAATTGCATCGCAATTTTGCATTATTATCATCGCATTTGCATATTTATTCTTGATTATGTTTTATTTAATTTTGCTATTTAATCCTCTTTTTGTTTGTAGTGTGTAGTTATTTAAAAGAAAGAAAGATAAGCTAAAGAAGCTTCTATTTCATCCATTTATCCACTTATTCTATCTAAATTTGGATCTCAACTAAAACCAATTTGAAATAAAGAGGAAGAGAAGAATGGAAGAAGATAATCCCAATCCTAATTAGAGATAAAGGAGAATCAGTTCAAACCTAGGTTGCTTGAGCTCCAAGTCAAAGATGAAGGGGAGGAATTTGAATCTAGACTTGGATTTATCGATAACTTGTTTCCTAAGTTATCTAGAAAATAAGATTATTTTAAAATTCAGAAATCAAATGAAGATTCTAAGGATATATCTTCCAGATAGACAGATGATATGAAGCTACGCACCCAAACACAGTCCCAGACTCCCCTGCTTTGTCATGGAAACGTGGCAAAAGCCGTGTTTCTGTGGTTTTCTTCTGGTGTTTGGCTTGCCAGTTTGATGTGAGAGTTCTACTGAGATTTTACTTCTTATTTTTCCTTATAAATAGCACCCTAGAGGCAGCAGAGGAGGGTATTTCATGATCTCCGCATCAGTTATCAAAGCTTAGGGTCTTTTTTAGTTTCTTTTTCTTCCAATTTTCTTTTGTAATTTATAGGATTTAGTTCTTCTTCAAGCTTTGTAAAGAAGGAGGAAGCTTTTGTAATTGAAGGTGACAACATTAATAATAAAATTTTTTTTCAATTTATCTTTATTTAATTGTTTTATTTACTTGCTTTCTCATCTACCATGTTTTCTTTAGTTTCATCATGAGTAGTTAATCTTCTTCGTGGCACTAATCTCTCCATCACTACTTCTAATCTAGGTTAGAATAAACTGATTGGATCATATGCATGCTTAACCCTAGGATTAGTTAAAGTTCTTGAATGCACATGATGATGACTATTTAAATCTACTTATGTTAATACTTTTTAATGATGTTAATACTTTTCAATGATTTTCTTATTCTATACTTAGATAGCTTTAATAGTTTAATGTTGAATCTTGATTGTTCTTCTTATTCTATGCTTATAAGGTTTTGATAGTTTAATGTTAGGTCTTGATTAGTGATTATTTCAAATAAGGTTTAGTTATTATCTTATGTATCTTTCTTGAATTGAAGGCAACTCCAAGGTCTAACTTTTATGATTTAAAGTAAAGTAAATTCTTTCATAAGTTAGTAAGTTAGTGGTGGTAGATGATTAGTAGGTCATATTTCTTTAATTCTTTTTGAAACCCCAGCTTATTACCAAATTCCATATTCTTCTTTATACTTCTAACACTTAACTTATAGTTATTTTTCTTACAAGAATACTTAACTGATTTAGTGTTTAAGAAGATACTGAAAATCTTCTATATTCCTCCCTGTGGATTCGACCCACTTAGCTACTTGCTACGCGGATAAATTGTGAAAGGCAGAGACTTAACCGACATTCAGAGAACATTCTTCTAATCTTAATCTCTTTCTATTTTTCGATAATCAAATTTTTGCACTGTTGTCGGGGACGGAATGGTACTTTTTGTTTTCTAACAATTATCTTCTCTATTTATGCGTGCAGGGATAGTTTAAAGAGATTGAACAATTACAGAGGATCAGGAGTACCTCAGAGACATTGCCAAAGAAGGCATAACACCAGAATCCGCCAGATTGCCACGCAAACACGGCTTTTCCAGTGAATTAGGGTTTCTAACTTCCTCTAAAGTAGTTGATTTAGAGTTCTCTCTTCTGTAGTTGTTATATTTTACTATTGACCTATCTGCATACTGTTTCTGATAAACAATAGTAACCTATTAATTGAAAAACTTGAAACGGCTTGACTTGCATTTTGGCAATCGTCTAATTCTTTTTAATTTCAATTACTGTTGAAGAGTGCTGGAGATAAGGTGAGTTTGCATTGCATCTAGATTAAGAAATACAATGATTTAAATTGCTTTGAGTGTCAATTATCTATTACTTGCACACTTGCCCCAAAATAATATAAGGGCAAATCTCTTGGTGGGGAAGTTATTACTCTCTCTTAGCCCACAAACCATCTTCTCACTCACAAACTATGTCTAAATTTATAATTTGAATAGATGTTGGCCCTAAGATAACTTAGACTCACTAGGAGATTGACTTAAAGAGAAAATTGTTAGAATTTGACTCTTATCAAATCGTGAGTAAGTAGAAGATTGAGAGGCGAAAACTCAAAGAATAGTGGTTTGGCATAATTAGGCTCGTTATTTCAGCACGGATACCTCCCAGTGATCTTGCCGCCTACTTGGTCGATTAACTTGATGTCAGATTACTACAATATACCCCCCACAGATAATCTACAGTTAGAAGTCGTCTAGGTCTAAGTCTACCTTAGAGTAGGCTTGGTTGATTTTTATTTATTTTTTTATTTGTGATATTGTTTTCATTAATTTGCATGCAAGTATAGTCGAGAGACCCAATTACATCTAGGTTAAAAAGAAATGGTTCACCATATATATTATATATATATATATATATAATATATATATATATATATATATATATATATATATATATATAATATATATAGGGGTTACTGTACCTCAGCCGACGGCTGAGAGAGTTTCTCAGCCGGTAGTGACGTGGCTGAATATATGCCACATATTGGTCGCAGAGTGTAGGCGCCAAAAAAAATCAAAAAATCCCGCCTAATGAATCGTGAATTAAATTGACGAAAATACCCCTTTTTTACTTCTAAACTAGCATAAACTCATCCACAAATAAAATTTACCTAAAAATTTGTAATTTATAGAGAATTTTCAGTTGAATATATCTACAGTTATAAAATTTCTAATTCTACTACATCAAAAATATAATAGAAAAAATTTGGATCAAGATAATGTAAAATAAACAGCAGCATTGAAAAGTAAAAAACATGTTTGAAACATAAAAACTGTTGTTTTTTATTTAATTTTTTTTATTATTTTAATTCGTGTTATTTTCAACTCATATAGGTTTAATAAAAGAAACTGAAATGAATAGAAAAATGAATTTAATGTGGGGCAACCATATATTGATTTTTCTATTACAAATGTACAGTGTAAAAAAATAATGAAATACAATGGTTAATTTTTTCGCATTCCTTATCCACAAAAAATTCATAACAGACGAAACATGATATCGTTCAGCACATTCTGACCATTTTACAAAGTCTACGATCATAGTCGAGTCATATCATAATAAAACTTTCGAACATTGCGACCATGATCGTAGACATAATATAATATAAGTTTCAATTTTATATGACGACTGTGACAATAGTCGCAGTAATAGTATAACAAAACTTTCTATCACTGCGATCATGGTCGTAGACTTAATATAATATACTTTCAATTTTATATCACGTCTGTGACCCTAGTCGCATACCTTATTCGCATAAAAAAACAGACGAAACATGCAATCGTTGAGCACTGCGACCTCGTTCAGCACTGCGACCACAGTCGCTATCTTTTTTCACATGCCTTATGTAACAGATTTTTGATAATTTTACAAATTAGATTAGCCATGCGACCCTGAGATCAGTTTGCATATCTCACATCTTATAAAATACTATATTAATTACTCTGAATTAAATGAAGTAATTAATATTCTATCTACCCTGATCAACAACAGTCTCGAAAAAAGAGATGCACTAATATTAATCTCGATAAAGGAAAGATGTGCACCATACGTAATCTAAAGATATAAGCAAAACATTCTATAAAAAGTTAATTTGTACTTCACGTAATAAACTTCTAGAAAAAAGGAACTTTTCGGATTCTCCCGTCATAACTCTTCAATTAAATATTTAATTTTTTTACCACTTCTTCCAATACTCAACCGTCACCTATAACAATTATTATTACTATTCATGTTCATTCACATTATTGACCTTTTTATAGTGCTTGTAACTAATATATTATCTTATATCTAAAAATTATATTTTTTTCTCTTCCTTTTCAATTTGATTTCAATACTTCCAGAAAACAATTCATTCTTGAATCATGTCTTCCCCATCTTCTCCCTCTGAACACTCAGATTTCAACTTCAATCATTCACCCACCGGTCCTCTTTCTTCAGGATATTCTAGTGAATCTGATACCAATCTGGACTTCACTCCTTTTAACTATCTCACTACATCAAATAATATTTTATCTGATCCTCCTCTTCATGAGGATGATGAAGTTTTTCATGGGGCTTAGTGAGGAGGAAATTATTCCTCTGCCACTTGATGGAGACATGCTTGATGAAATCATGTCCTCTGATGCTGGAGGCTCGCTTCCTTTGAGCATATCTTTAACAGGTTCTTCTCGACACGGATCGGACGAAGAGCTTGAAAGAGACGATCTATTCTGGGAGTTTATCGATGAACCAAAAAACCCTCAAAAAGAGGAACATGATGAGAAAATCAGTGATGAACAAGAAGACGAGGAGAATGAAGACGACGGATCTGCTTATGATGGTGATGACGACGAGGATTAGGATTTCCTGATCTTCTGATATCCAACGTTATTTTGTCTTCTTTTAATAGCTTTTAATGCTCTTTTTTGTAAGGTTTCTTTCTGACCATATTATGTTATAAATAAAATTTACTTCTATCTGTAAAATAATCTTTCATATTTTTAAAGTACATATAAAGTATACCGTATAGTGATTATTTCTGTATCTTATCTGCGATAATGGTCACAGTACTCATATAATAATTACATATGAAACTGCGACCACGGTCGCTGTCCAGTCATAAATAGTTTGATCGTTTTGCATTCAATAAAGTTAAAAACAGCAACCATGATCGCAGTCCAAATTAAACTATATAAACAGATAATACTGTGAACATGATCGCCATCCTCTCAAATCAGTATATTTCACTGTATATTTCACTGTATATCACAAATTAGAAAACTGCGACTGCTGTTCTTAAAGACTGCGACCATAGTCGCAGTCCTACTTCGCATGCAATAAGTAAAAAAATTTGTAGTTTATAGGCGGTTGAGACAACAGTTACAGTGAAGAGCAAATATATAAAATCACACGTAAACTGCGACTATAGTATCAATCCTTAGTCACCGTTATTACATTTAACCTAGTAAAAAAATCATCCAAAAAAATGCTGTCGTGAATACTGCGACCATAGTCATAGTGTCCTTGATTGCATGCAATATGTAAAAATAAATTTAATAGTTTATAGGCGGCTGAGACAACAGTCACAGTAAAGAACAAATATATTAAATAATACGTAAACTGCGATTATAGTATCAGTTCTTAGTCACCGTTATTACATTTAACCTGGCAAAAAAAACGTCCACGACATGCTCTCGTTAAGCACTGCGATCATAGTCGCAGTCCTTGTCCGCATTCAATATATAAAAATAATAATAATAATAATTTATACATTACATGTGAAAAAAGTAAACTGCGACTATATTCAAAATCAGTAAAATTCTTACAGATCATATCATAAAAAATCTACAAATTAAATAATTGTAGACTGCGATAAAGGACGCTTTTAAAACTATTGAGAAATTAATTTATTGACCACTACGACCTTAGGCGCATTCCTAAAATATATAATATCTGCGTAAAAAAAATTTAAAACTATTAAGAAATTATTTTATTGACAACACGAGCTTAGGAAAATATATAATATCTGCGTAAACAAAAAAATTAATAAAGAAGCAATCAAATTAGTTTTGTGATTTGATGAAGTTGGCCACAGTTTGGCCGCAATTATAAAAGATAATTGTGACAATATTGACTAACCTCAGAAATATAAAAAATAATAAACTATACAGATCCACTATCTTTTACCGCAGGAGCATTTAGTAATTTCAACTGTTTCAATAGGCGGGGCGTCTTTTCTAGTGTGGCTAATAATGTGCCACGTAACCGCAGGCTGAGAGGGTCTCTTAGCCGTCGACTGATATACATTTTTATCATATTATTATATATATATATATATATATATATATATATATATATATATATCCGTTTATGGCCTATCCAAATTCATATGGTTATAATTCACTCTATAGGCCAAACCCACATTTTCATCCACCAACCTCTTCCCTGATTAACAATTACACTCAACCTACCCTCTCATCTTTTATATCTTATCCTCCCATTTGGTGCAATTACTGTCAAAATTCATCCCATCTTACTGAACAATGTCCTTCGATAGGGTATTCATTAGAACGCTAAAATCAATTCCATACATTTCAAGGACCTACGAGCGAACCTTATCCTTCAAATTTCAATCAGGGTGTTGAAATTATTCTTACTCTGCATAGGACCAATCTTATACAAACACTCTGTCCAATTGGTCCTGTACTGAACCAACACCTCCTTCTTGGGGATTGATTATGAGCAAGAGGAAATGAGTTGACTATTAGACAAATTAGACGATAAAATAGAATCTCATCAGAGTAGTTTAAAAAAGTCTCTCAAGAGGATAGAAACTCTCCTAAATTAACCCATTTCAATCCAAACTCTTGCTCAAGATCAAGAGACCCATCAACTTTCACAAGTTGAGATGGAGGACACACAACCAACAATGAGAAAAAATTTTAAAATAAGTACACAAGTGCGAGAAAACTAACTCAATAGACAAGCTAGTAAGTTAGTTAGGGGTAAAAGAAAGATTCCTTTTCTACTTAACTTGCGCCTAGGTGAAAAATTTCAATTTTAGATCTATTTGTATGACGAGCAAAAAAATTCAACAATACTAAAAAGCCTATTGAGGAAGTGTGCATATTTGATGACTATCCTTGGTTTTTAGATAAAGTGATTAAAGATCATTTGGTACATATAAATCTCGTAGGGAGCAAGTTTGAACCATACTGTGAGAATGACTATAATGATGATGAACTAATTGAAGAAGTTATACATGTACAGAAGGGTGCAAATTTGATGGTGATTCTCTATGTTGGATGATTTATTTAGAGATGATTTGGTTTCTATACACCCTCGAGGAGAAAATTGAATCTTGTTGTAAGGATGTATGTATAGTTGATGAGCATTTATTTCTTGATAAATTTTTTAAGAAATGAGTGCGATCATAGTGATGAGAAGAAGGGTTGAGGATTTTAAGTCTAGAGTCCCCTTTGAGGGAAAAATTTTGATTTGAGTATCCACTTTCGATCAGCCAACCAATGATCAATCACACGAAATATAAGTTAAGAAGATATGGTTTACAATACACATCATATAAAATAATCAGAGGATGATAAGGAATTTGAGTTCCAATCGAAATTTGAGAATAAAATTTCAAA
The DNA here is from genome assembly GCA_038442645.1 of Agave tequilana. Lineage (NCBI taxonomy): Eukaryota > Viridiplantae > Streptophyta > Magnoliopsida > Asparagales > Asparagaceae > Agave > Agave tequilana. Next base: position 172,494 of record JAVJIF010034267.1, on the reverse strand, counting down.
GGTTTGTGCCAAGATAAGTGCTCAGAATTGTGAGGATCCCTTTATAGATGATAAGCCTATATTGCTTCATGAATTCATCATATTGACATTCATATTGAGATATGTAATGATAATCAATTTGTGAGGAGTGAAAATAGAAAGACGATAAAAGGAGGTTGAGAAAAATAAAAGGACAAATGGAGAGCATGAGAGATAAAATGACAAAAAGATTAACCTCTCCAATTTTACCTCTAAAGATGACACATTAGAACGATGAAAAATGAGCTCGAAGGAAGAAACCCCACATATAGGTTACATTTTCCTTCTCTTTCTTCCTTTTCATAAATACATGCATTCATTTATACATTGAGGACAATGCATGAGATAGTTGTGGGGGAGGATTTACTAACATACTAATATAGGTTTTTACTAACAAAATATTTTCTTCTCTTTAAACATTTGAAAAGGAAAACAATTTGACTTATTTTTTTAAGTAATTAAGTTAATTATAAGGAATAAGAAAATTACAATTATGATTTCTTCATACTTGGTCAAAATAAAATTATTTGTTTGGTTTCTAAGATTATGAGGAAAAATTGAAAAAATATTTAGTCTTAATTTTACCTTGATGAAATATGCCTTCTTCATACACTTACACACTTAGGATTCGAAACAAAAACTCTTGTGCCTATTATAATATATATATATATAAATAAATAAATAAATCAAATTATTGATTAGCTATGGTTTGGCCGAAGAAAGCCTGGTATTTATGTAAAAGGTAATTAGGTAAGTTGAAAAATTATAATACAATATATATGTTAGCACATCTAATAATCAATTAGTTAGATTTAGGGCCTCAAGAAGTCTTGATATCTATACAAAAGAAAATTAGATGAGTTATACATATTTAAAAAAAGAAGTACTTAAAAGGCAACGAAGTTGTAATGCTTCGAATCTTCTTTCTTAAAAAAGAGAGAGAGAGACATAAGAGTGAAGTTGGAAAATTCCGAGCCAAAAAATCACGATCACAAAGATGCATATGACTTAGGACAAAATAATAAGATTAGATGAGAAATTCAATTTGAACTTTATCTAGATTGATTACAAATTTTCTAATAAAAACTAAGTATAGGAATAAATAATTAGATGATCCTAAGACTTATAGATATTTGAAATCTGCAAAAATATTTCAAATATTTTCTCTCTTTCAAAATGAGTTTTCAAAAATACTAACATTTTGTTTTTCTTTCTTTTATGGATTTTGTGGGAGTAATTCACTGAAAATTATCACGAGACAAAACTCATCCTCTAGGGGTACCTAAAGGTTTAACATATTGTTGCACGTGCAAGTGCAATGTGATTTCATACGAAAGTGAGTTGGTTAGTTTAGTTTTTCTTTTCTGGTTTCGCTCGAGGATGATCAAAAGATATGTGTGAGGGTGTGATTGCATCTCAATTTGCATTATTATCATCACATTTGCACATTTATCCTTGATTATCTTTATTTAATTTTGCTATTTAACCCTCTTTTTGTCTATGGTGTGTAGTTATTAAAAAGGAAGTAAGAGTAGAAGAAGCTTTATTTCATCCATTACCCACTTATCCTATCTAAGTTGGATTCAATTAAAATCAATTTGAAATAAGAGGAAGAGAAGATAGATGAAGAAAATCATAATCCTAATTGGACATAAAGAGAAATGAGTTCAAAGTCAGGTGCTTGAGCTCAAGTCAAAGATAAAGGGGAGAAATTTGAATTTAACTCAGATTTATAGATAACTTGTTTTCTAAGTTATCTAGAAAATTAAATTTTTTTTTCAAAATTCAAAGATCAAATGAAGATTCTGAGGATATATCTTCAAATAGACAGATGAGATGAAGCCACCACCCAAACATAGTCCTGGACTCCCCTGCTTGCCGCACTGCATTTTTGCGGCTTCTTCAGGCAATTGGCTTGGCGGTTGGTGTGAGAGTTCAACTAGGATTCTACTTCCTATTTTCCCTATAAATAGCACCCTAGAGCAGCAGAGGAGGGTATTTCATGATCTCCACATCAGAGATCAAAGCTTAGGGTCTTCTTTAGTTTCTTTTTCTTCCAATTTTTTTTGTAATTTTTAGGATTAGTTCTAGTTCAAGATTGTGAAGGAGGAGGCGCTTGTAATTGAAGGTGACAATATCAATAACATGGTTTTTCTTTCCAAATTATCTTTATAATTGCTTTATTTACTTATTTCTCATCTACCATGCTTTGTTTAGTTTTATCATGAGTAGCTAATTTCTTCATGACTTACTAATCACTCCACCACTACTTCTAATTCTAGGTTAAAATAAACTGATTAAATCATATGTATGCTTAACCCTAGGATTCGTTAAAGTTCTTTAAGGCACATGATGGTGACTATTTAAATCCATATATGTTAATACCTTTCAATAGTTTTTCTTATTCTGTACTTAGATAGTTTTGATAGTTTAATATTGAATCTGAGTTATTCTTTTTATTCTATTTTAAAAGGCCTGATAGTTTAATGTTAGGTCTGTTAGTGATTATTTCAAATAGGGTTTAGTTTTTATCTTATGTATTTACTTGAATTGAAGGCACCTCCAAAGTCTAACTTTTATAATCTAAAGTGAAGTAAATTCTTCATAGGTTAGTAAAGTTTGGTGGTAGATGATTAATAGGTCATATGTCTTAATTCTTTTCTAAAGCCAAATTATCACCAATTTCCATATTCTTCTTTTAACTTCTATCACTTAACTTATAGTTATTTTCTTAATAGAATACTTAATCGATCTAGTGTTTAAGGAGATACTGAAAAGCTTTATCGCATTCCTCTCTATAGATTCGACCCGCTTAGCTACTGCTATCGTGGATAAATTGCGAAAGGCAGAGACTTAACCTACATTCAGATAACATCCTTCTAATCAAAACTCTCTCTGTTTTTCGACAATCAGCAGTCCTCTCCAATAAATGTGAGGCACCCAAATTCCAACTCTTTTCATTTAAAGAATTAGAAACAAAAAGTATAAGAAGAAAAGATACAAAAGACAAGTAAATTTATAATTTTTATTACATTTGTTTACTCAGTTTCCTTTTTAAATGTAGTTTATTTGATAATAAATATATATTGTTTACAAGGTTTTTTTATGAAATTTGATATAATATGAATTTTGCATAAAATTTGATAATAAATAAATAAATAATATTTTTATTTGATTATTATGAATTTGATAGCAAAATTTCTATGAAACTTTATGAATTACTTTAAATTTTAGGCCAGCTACTAATCAACTGTTAGTTCACGTGGAATGTCATGGGTTTTAGAAAAATTTCAAGACACGAAGAAAGTTTGCACTTTTCATATTTAGTTTTTTAGTTACAATTTCTTCTTTTAATTGTACTTTTATTTGATAATCACTATATTTTTATTAATTTTTTATTAAATTAGACAGCCTTCTTTTTAGATAATTTATTTGATAATTATGACACTAGCAAAAACTTTGTTGATAATATAGAATCTTACGTAAAAATGAATTTCAATTTCAGATGCATTTGGTGCATATGCATTTTATTAGTAATAATAGAAAGAGCTAAATTTCTCAAAGATAGACGTGTGTCATTTGAAGGATTTGAAGTTGAATCCTTCCCACTCAAATACATCTCTAGAACATCCGAATGCAAGATCTGTTTTGAAATTTAACAAAAAAAATCAAAACTCATGTATTTGAATACTTTTTACCCATCCATGAAGTAGATACAAAATGAATGACCAAAAATAGCATATTGCTTAGCTCTACGTCTTTAGATATACAAATTCTTGATCCGACCATTTCATAATCATTTAAACACCTAAAAATCCCACACCAATTTTTTTTTAGATTCAAATATTTTACACCGTTAAACTACCCAACACACTATTTCATCCGTCCATTTTGTGCCTACTTGATGGATAGACAAAAAGTATTCAAAATACATGATTTAGTTTTTAGTTACTTGAAATAATGTAGTTAACTTTAACAAAGTGAATCTTATTTGGATGTCATAGGATTATATTTGAGTGGGAAGGATTCGGCCTCGAATCCTTCCGGAATGACACAAGTGAAAAGTCACCTAGAGGGGGTGAATAGGTGACAATGCTAATCTATGAACTAAATGCGGAATTTAATAACTTAATACAAATTACACTCAAGTGTGATCAACAAATGATTCACACACAACCAAGCCAAGCAAATATGAATGCACAATATGAATAAGGCAAGGCACAAAGTAAAGAGAGAGATAGAGAGAGCCAATGGATCAAGCGCAAACAACAAGATATGTTATCGAGGTTCGAGCACCCAGCTCTACATCCCCGCCTTCGACACACGAAGGATTTCCACTAGCTCGTCCACTTAGGACCCTTTACAAGGAGTACCCAACTCCTCTCTTTACAACCTCCTCCCTGAGGCACAAAACCAAGCCAACCAACACAACCTCCTCCTTGAGGCAAACTCCAACAATCACAACCTCCTCCTTGAGGCAAATTCCAAACCAATACAACAAACTCCCAATCACCAACCAATACAAGGATCACCTCTCAACTAGAGGGATACAACCCAAAGCACAAAGCTAAGAAAAGATTGGGTTACAACTTGGTGGTCACAACAACAACCACAAACAACTTCTTCTTCCACACAAATAACCTATAAATATAGATAGTAGATTTTTGCTCAAGTGTGGAGAAAACCAAATGAATGGAAATCAGAAATCACAAAGAAAATCCTTAGAAAAATCAAGAAATCAAGATAGAATAGTTCAATCAAAATTCTTTCCCAAAAACCCTTTCTTTGATTTTCCAAACCCTAATGAAAACACCAAATGGATTGTACAATTCAAGCTCAAAAACTTCTTTTGATTGCTTTGAAAACACCAGAGAATCAGCAAAAATTCGCACAGAAAATCTTAGAGAAAACCTCTCTCAAATGGGGTATTTATAGGCAATTACAGAAAATAGCCGTTTACAGAACTTTTGCCAGAAATAGCCTTCCGGTCGACCGGGACGGTCGACCGCCCAACGGTCAAATTTAGAACCGTTGTGGCTACCGGTCGACCGCCTCGGTCGACCTAAAATACCTGAGAGCAAACTGCTCTCTGTCGGTCGACCGCTTCGGTCGACCGGATGCAGTGTCAGCCTGCGTGCACGTATCCGTGCACGTCAGTCGACCGGAACGGTCGACTGGCTTCTTTGGTGCGGTCGACCGTACCAGTCGACCGGCCAAGCCTGGCAGACAAAAATCAGGTCTGAAATCTGGGGAAAAAATATTATAATAAATCCCACAAAATCTCTAAAATTCCACAAAAATAGTTTTATCATTTTATATTGAAATACAAACTTGTATTAAAAATCCTAACACAAATTTCAAACATATTTGACTATTTTTGTTGTCATGGAAATTTTGCCAAAAACCAAAAACCGTATTTTCTAAAACCTTGTATTTTGAATAGAAAATACACATTGTCTAAAACTTATCCATGATACAAAAATATGATATTTAAACACTTTGAAGCATATTGTATATGAATAGAAATTCAATATACAAGAAACATATATATATATATCATGATTTTTGTCATTAAGTCCAAAAATATGTTTGTTGTAAATACCAAAACATAAAACACATGGAATAGATTATCAAACAAAGTTTGTCTAAACAATTGAAGCATGCATGTATATAGAACAAATCTAATATACATAAACCATGTAAACTTGTTTTGATAAAAAATCTATTCATGAAAACCAAGATCGGTTAAACCTAAAACCGAAAATCGAAACATGAAAGGTGTGTGTGTTGTGAACTTGAGCTTATCATACTATTCTAATCTTTACAATTAGGATCTAAACCTAAACTAAAACTATGGATACCTAAGTCTTCTTGTAGAGCGCAATCTCCAAGCTAGAGCGCAATCTCCAAGTCGGCTCGATCCAAAAACTCTTGATTCACTGAGCAAGTGCAATGTATGATCTTTGATGCGCGGGCTCTTGAATCAACATGGCAAGCTTCCAATACATCTTGTTGAAGCTAAACACCAACTAATATCTTGATTAATAAACTGAAACTAAAATCACAAGATAATTAGTACACATAACTACATGAGTTAATCATCATCAAAACTAGAGTGAAAGGCCTTTGGGTCAACAATCTCCCCTTTTTGATGATGACAAAACTCATGGAGTTATATATGCATGGATTAAAGTAAAGCTTCAAAGAAGCTCCCCCTTAACTCATGCATAGGAATAAACAAACAATAAGATGCATATAAACAGGGTTCTTGAAACAAAATGAATATGCATATGAAACATGCTATTGATTCCAATTCTAACAAAACAACTAAATTACCAAAACATGCTCTTGATACCAATACCAATGGAGATGAAATGAACATAAAACTGAAAACTCATGCATATCAACTCCAATAAATCTTCTCCCCCTTTTTGTCAATCATCAACAAAGGGGTAAAAACAAAAAGATATGAATTCTTCTCCCCTTAAATATATGAAACAAAGAATAAACAAACTACTTCAAGGGGTGAAACCAAAAATGATACCAATTACAAAAAATGTCAAAGAAGTGCATTATGATATCAATAGAAAGTGATCATAAAAACATTTAAGAAATGCTACCAATACCAATTGAAAGTAAGAGGGGCATTGAAAACAAATATGATCCCAATTGAAATTAAAACATATTGAAAATAAAACACATGATACCAATTGAAAAACACATTGATAACAATTGAAGATATATATCTTGATAAGCATATGATACCAATTAAAAATCAATAATCATTCTTAAATCAATTTTTTTTCTCATAAAGTTAGGGAGTGGGAAACAAAACCAAAGGTAAACTAAATACCAATTGAAAAATTGAAATGTCAGTTTTCTCCCCCTTATGAAATACCAACTAAACATATGCTTAAGCTAGAAATAATATACCAATTGAAGACTAAGTCAATTGAAATAATGTTAAAGCTCAAGCTTAGCATAAGCAAGATAATGATAATGCTAGTATAAAGAAACCAATTGAAAATTAAATCAATTGAAAATGATGGTCATTAAAAAAATCAAGCTTATCATAAGCAAAATTTGTGCATATATCTTGAAGCACAAATAAATCATCTATATATGTATGTAAGAAATAGATACCAATTGTAAATTGATACTATATGAAGTGTATGCATACATATATATAAAACAAAACATATATGAGTATACAAAAGGATGTCAAGATTAGATACCAATTGAAAGAATTCAATGATACCAATTGAAACAACAATAAGATCAAGTGTATATCTCATATTCACTACCACCCAATCATGTGCAAGTTTAAAATGATTTCATTATAAAGCATACATGAACATGATCTCCCATCCAACCACCCTTAGATGGTAGGGGTTTTCAAAAATAGGTTTGAAAATGTAGTATGTTTGAAAATCTCTACCAAGGAAGAATATCATAACTAGTTATATGAATCAACTAGTATGAGATCCAAAAAAAATTTTCATGAAGACACATGTAAACCACATGGCACTAAAACACTCAAAATCCATATAGCATAACTTGTACTCATGAAAACTAAGTCATGAGAAAATATAAATAGAGTGAGTGTACAAGTGTTGTGAGAAACATATTAACATGAAAATGGACAATCAAGCTCAAAATTAAAGCATGAAATTCATGTGAAATCACTAATTGAAATCATCTTAAAAATATGAGATTCATCATACATGTTAAATCGCTTAGCAAACATGAAATTCATCCAAACGATTTAAACTTCAAGGCATATGTATGTCATGTACAAACTAAAGTATACATACATATCCTAAACACAATGAGTCCACAAAAGTATATGCATGAAGGCACGTGCTCAAGGATGTATATGTATAAATGATAGTTTGGACAAGATGGACATATACATAAAGTTAAAACAAAACATGTAAGATAGTGAACACAAGTCAATGTAATAATCATCAAAACTAGACTATACTAGTACATCAAGTGAATACAAATGAGCGTTCAAGCACAAACATATATAAAGGTTTATTTGTAGCTCACTAGTTGTACAAATATAAATCCTAGTCTTAATGAAAACTATCATTCAAGCAAGTTGTCAAAGCATGAAGCATGAAACGGGTCAACAATCAATATGATTATGATAATCAAAAACACGAATCATTAAAACAAAAAAATCATAGAAACATGAAAATCATATGATCTTTATGCATATGCATGTGCATTAGATCTAGGGCATACATGTTAGTTTAAATAAGGTGTGAACACTAAATATAGATCCATATGAAACATGGGTGCTCAAATAACTAAGCATGTATAACATTAGTCTAATGAGCATAGCACAAGCATAATGAACAATAAAACATAACATGCTACAAAAGGATGAACATGAAAAGCATGCAAATAAGTGGGAGTTAGAGAATGATACCAAAAGTAATGAAGGTTCTTCTCTAGTTCTCCAAACCAATGGTGGTCCTCTCCACCAAGTTCCCTTGAGTGTGAAGCATCCAAATAATTCTCTTTTAAGCTTAGAACGCATCCACCTCAAGGCACCAAATCTCTCACGTGATGCGAGAGCCTCCACCTACACCAAACATCAAAGAGGTGGATCTTGGTACCCATTTTCTTGTGGGTCCACGGGGGTTAGCATCTTTTCTAACCCAAACAAAATTAGTTGCTAAATTTTTAACATGTAAAAGATCATAACAAAATCTAGCAAGATGGCCTTTTCGACCACAATGTGTACATGTGTACACGTGAGCATACATATGATGATGGTGATCATGAGAAGCAAGTGTATGCATAGATGGGTGTGCATGCAAGGTTGGAACTTGTTTCTTGCGAACCAAGGATTTCAAACGAGAGTGATTCATGGCACAATGGCTCAAAGTGGAGCCCAAACAATCAACACTTTTCTTCAAATTATTTATATCATTTTCTATGCTAGAAGACAAAGTGGAACATGCTATAGGAGTGCAAGAAGTAGAAGCTACATTAGCATGACAAACATGAATATCAATCTCATTTTGTAAAGATTTATTTTTAATCAAAACCAAATCCAATTCTTTTGTAATTGAATCAATTTTATTTTTCAAAGTAAGATTTTCTTTGAAAACAAGATCCAATCTAGAGGATAAAATCTCATTGTGCTCCAAAATATCATCACAATCATTTTTGCCTTTTAAAACTTCAATTTCTTTAAGTGCAAGTTCAAGTTGAGATTGTAGTGAGTCACGTTCACTAGTGATCTCTTCTTTCTCTTGCAAAATCAATTCAAAATTAGAACATAAATCCTTTAATTCATTTTTCAAAACAAGATTATTCTCTTTCAAAAAATTATGTTTTTCCAAGAATTTTTCAAGCTTAGAAGCAAGTTCAACATTTAAATTTTGAACCTCAAAACATCCATGGCAATAAGAGCTAGAGCTATCATGTATTTGAGAGTCCGATTGTACCTCATGGGAGTCATTCCCATATGCCATGAAACAAGGCTCTTCGGATACATCTCCCCTAGATCTCCTCATATTGTTGATGATCCTTGGAAGCTCCGGAGATGTCAAGACGCTCCAAACTGCAAAAGCCGAGTTAAAACTATCAAAAACAAGTAAGAGATTATTATCAAAAGATGCTCTAAGTGTTTGAAGTGCAAGTGCATTGGCCTTCTTATGCTTACTAGTATTTGGGAGGGCTTCTATGGTGATGGCTTGATAAACTAGATGACCTACTGTTTTAAATATCTAGTCATGTTAACTTTCCAAGAGTCAAGTCTAGTATGGTCAAACATAGGAGGGCTAGCCATGAGAGCAAACTAGTATGAGTGCAAATAAAATGCAAAGAAGATTAGCAATCCAAGATCACTCCTAGGTGGTTAAACCTAAATATCAGGAGCACTAGCTCTGATACCAATTGAAAAGTCACCTAGAGGGGGTGAATAGGTGACAATGCTAATCTATGAACTAAATGCGGAATTTAATAACTTAATGCAAATTACACTCAAGTGTGATCAACAAATGATTCACACACAACCAAGCCAAGCAAATATGAATGCACAATATGAATAAGGCAAGGCACAAAGTAAAGAGAGAGATAGAGAGAGCCAATGGATCAAGCGCAAACAACAAGATATGTTATCGAGGTTCGAGCACCCAGCTCTACATCCCCGCCTTCGACACACGAAGGATTTCCACTAGCTCGTCCACTTAGGACCCTTTACAAGGAGTACCCAACTCCTCTCTTTACAACCTCCTCCCTGAGGCACAAATCCAAGCCAACCAACACAACCTCCTCCTTGAGGCAAACTCCAACAATCACAACCTCCTCCTTGAGGCAAATTCCAAACCAATACAACAAACTCCCAATCACCAACCAATACAAGGATCACCTCTCAACTAGAGGGATACAACCCAAAGCACAAAGCTAAGAAAAGATTGGGTTACAACTTGGTGGTCACAACAACAACCACAAACAACTTCTTCTTCCACACAAATAACCTATAAATATAGATAGTAGATTTTTGCTCAAGTGTGGAGAAAACCAAAGGAATGGAAATCAGAAATCACAAAGAAAATCCTTGGGAAAAATCAAGAAATCAAGATAGAATAGTTCAATCAAAATTCTTTCCAAAAACCCTTTCTTTGATTTTCCAAACCCTAATGAAAACACCAAATGGATTGTACAATTCAAGCTCAAAAACTTCTTTTGATTGCTTTGAAAACACCAGAGAATCAGCAAAAATTCGCACAAAAAATCTTAGAGAAAACCTCTCTCAAATGGGGTATTTATAGGCAATTACAGAAAATAGCCGTTTACAGAACTTTTGCCAGAAATAGCCTTCCGGTCGACCGGGACGGTCGACCGCCTAACGGTCAAATTTAGAACCGTTGTGGCTACCGGTCGACCGCCTCGGTCGACCGAAAATACCTGAGAGCAAACTGCTCTCTGTCGGTCGACCGCTTTCGGTCGACCGGATGCAGTGTCAGCCTGCGTGCACGTATCCGTGAACGTCAGTCGACCGGAACGGTCGACTGGCTTCTTTGGTGCGGTCGACCGTACCAGTCGACCGGCCAAGCCTGGCAGACAAAAATCAGGTCTGAAATCTGGGGAAAAAATATTATAATAAATCCCACAAAATCTCTAAAATTCCACAAAAATAGTTTTATCATTTTATATTGAAATACAAACTTGTGTTAAAAATCCTAACACAAATTTCAAACATATTTGACTATTTTTATGTCATGGAAATTTTGCCAAAAACCAAAAACCGTATTTTCTAAAACCTTGTATTTTGAATAGAAAATACACATTGTCTAAAACTTATCCATGATACAAAAATATGATATTTAAACACTTTGAAGCATATTGTATATGAATAGAAATTCAATATACAAGAAACATATATATATCATGATTTTTGTCATTAAGTCCAAAAATATGTTTTGTTGTAAATACCAAAACATAAAACACATGGAATAGATTATCAAACAAAGTTTGTCTAAACAATTGAAGCATGCATGTATATAGAACAAATCTAATATATATAAACCATGTAAACTTGTTTTGATAAAAAATCTATTCATGAAAACCAAGATCGGTTAAACCTAAAATCGAAAATCGAAACATGAAAGGTGTGTGTGTTGTGAACTTGAGCTTATCATACTATTCTAATCTTTACAATTAGGATCTAAACCCAAACTAAAACTATGGATACCTAAGTCTTCTTGTAGAGCGCAATCTCCAAGCTAGAGCGCAATCTCCAAGTCGGCTCGATCAAAAACTCTTGATTCACCGAGCAAGTGCAATGTATGATCTTTGATGCGCGGCTCTTGAATCAACATGTGCAAGCTTCCAATACATCTTGTTGAAGCTAAACACCAACTAATATCTTGATTAATAAACTGAAACTAAAATCACAAGATAATTAGTACACATAACTACATGAGTTAATCATCATCAAAACTAAAGTGAAAGGCCTTTGGGTCAACAACAAGTCTATCTCAATTTCTCATTACATTTTTTTTAGAGAAAAGCTTATAGCTAAATAATGAAAATTAGTCTCAAACTTATTATATTAAATAGTTTTGAGAGAAATAAACTAATTCATCCATCTATTGTTATCAACTTTTTAATATTATTGAAAAGTATAGATGTGGTGGAGATTTTGGCCACAGACACTTGGATGCTCCTTATTTATCTTGTGAAAAAACACAAATAAAAGAACACCCTTCAGATCAGGAGCATCGGTGTGGTGTCAGCCAAAGACCCTCGGGCATGAGAATAAGTATCTTTATTTGAAGAAAGCAAAGAATACTTGTGTTTGGTGCTTTTGGTAGTAATCAGAGGCAAACCTCTTTCTAGATGGAGAATGAGTTGTATAAACACCTAACTAGTTGTTAATATACGTTGGGTATTTCGGATCTCAACAACTGCATGATCGACACATTGTGATTTCTTGTAACTGCGCAGATCGTACCACTTGATTGTAAAAATTATCATGCAGAGATATATGCCACTGTCCATAGCAGCCTACATTGAAGTAGGGGCATAAAATGTTTAGAACATGGGGATGATATCGCAGCGTAACTGAATCCATGAATCGCAGGAATCCTGCCATTAAACTGTTACCAGTGTAAAAGTTATTGTCTTGTGTAGGGCCTTTATTGCGGAGGCAGGGGCTCCGACTAGCGGAATAGCTTTGCCCAAGTTCAGCATCCGGATGGATGATCCGGATTGATGTGGTCCCAGAACCTGGTAGTCGCGGATCCATGTAGGTAACTCGGATGAGTGTGGACTTAGGGCAGGACCGTGGCTTTCTCCTTGGCCCGTAATGGGCCAATAAGCATATCGAGTTCATTATTCACTGGCGATGCTCCTGACGTAATGGGATACGTGTCAAGATCTTGATGAGGGTCAAAATTCACCACTACAGATACCCCATCCGCCTCCTTCTCGGAGTCTTCATGCGGGAAGAAAGGGAGCGGACTAATCCCATCCACCAGCATAGCACTTCACCGAGTAGTTGGAAAATCTTCTTATACTTCATAGAAGAACAGTTGGAGAGTACTTGAGGGAGAGCAGTTGGGGCATCTTTCTGTACTCTTGCATTTAATGTCCCATCTGTAAAGGCTGGCAAAAGTCGCATCATGTTTCCAGTCCGTGTGCGCGTTGCCAAATAACCATCGTCTGGAAGCCATCAGAATGTATTAGGATTCGTGTAACTATTGGGATTTAGAGTCAGGATTATGCGAAAAGGTGTTCAGCTTTAGGTTATCATTGCGATGATGTCAGCGCCTGCTTTTAAATTGGCGACAAAGTTGAAAACTAGGGCTTTTCACAACCCTAGAAATCTTTGAGTTTTGTGCCTCTTCACCTTCCTTCTCTTTTTCTTTGAATCGGTACTTCCAAATTCATCAATCGATCCTTGAAGTGGCAAAAGAAGGGAATCATTGCCATTGTAGATGAAGTGAGGAGCAGAAACGCGGACGAGAAAGGGAAGAGAACCAGTCCCAGAACAAGAGAGGCTATGGATTTTGATCCCAAACCGCGTGTCCTTCACAGCCAGAATGAGGTCGTTGAATACCTGGCGATGTATGGTGTCCGTTTATCATCCAATATTGAAGTGGAGTGGTCTCTTGCTGAGACGAACGTCACGGTGTCTCCTATCGGCGGCATATATTTTCATCCCTAGATCTTGGCTTTTGGGGTAAAACTTCCACTGACTCCCTTTGTCCATGATGTCTTGGCTCGTTTCAAGTTTCTACCCTCGCAGTTGATGGTGGGAGCCTTGTGCACCATTTTGGGATATGAAGCCCTCTGTGCTCTCTTTGCCTTTGATGCATACGAGGTCGAAGAATTTTGTATCACCTACGCAATGAGGAAAACTCATCAAGATGTTCGCTCCTTCGTTCCTCAAAGTGGGTGTGACAGGTTGATCATCAACCAGAGGATAGAGACCATGGATGGCATAACACCATCATCCATGTCTCTGGTCCATGGGAGGCTGGCCTTGCTAAGGATCGTGGGCGCGTTGCAATTATGTGGAATAGAGGTCACTCCCTCAGGGGAAGCGTCAATACCCAATGAGTTTAGAAAAGGGTCGGGAAGCATACCGGCTCGATTATGACTATCAAAATTGGAGCTGAGTATTGGATCTGAGAAGGCACTCTGTACCCCCCCAAACATTCTGAGACCCTCTGCGTCAGTTAGGAACGACGAGGTATCGGTTGCTGTCACCGGGAAGGGGAACACTTCTGTGATCAATACCTCGTTAATGGATGTTGAATCAGGCGCGACTCAAAAAATGCCAAGCTCGAGCAGGGCAGCTGAAGAGGGGGGAACCATAGGAGGAGTTTTCTCCTTAGTCTCAGGCCCCTGGGGGAGTAAGATTAATTCGACTTTGGATTCATCCATATTCTGTTTTCATGGTTCTGACTTTTGTTTTGCAGAAGAGACATCAGATCAACTATGATCTCGGTGCCGAGGAGTTAGGAGGATGATGGATGAAGTAAGCGGCGGCTCTAATCCTAAAGAAGGACACAGAGTCAGACAAGAATCCACTACTAGCGCATTAGGATAGCCGAGTCCCATGATCCTCTCGACTTTGATCATTTCTTTTATAGAATGTTGTATTACTATCGAATTCTTGGGCAGTCAGGAAGTCACCCAAAAGGAAAAGAACATGGCCAATGCTGACTTGCAAAGATGAATTGACGATTTATCTGTCAAGAAGAGGGAGCCAGATAAGAAGCTTGCTAGACTTAGGACTGACTTGAACTGTGAATTGGTGGTTCAATGAAGCCATGAAGGTGAACTGGATTAGCTTCGGGCAGAGTTCAAGGCGACAGAGTCGGCGCTGTGACAGGAGTTATCCTAGGCTCGGGAGGAGCTGGAGAAGGACTCGAAGCTAGAGGAGAAGACTCCGAGCTCCAAGTGTCTTCCAAAAGGCTGGAAGCTGTGAGTCAGCTTGTCGAGGGTGCTAAGGTTGAGCTCGACTATGAGAGGATCATCTTCCAGGGTGAGAAGGATGGTCTTCTGCGTGAGTTGGAGTAGACGCTTGCTGATAAGATGGAGGCCGAAGAGTAGGCGGACGAGGACATGGCAAGGCTACAGAAGGAGGTCGTAGTCTTCAAGCTCATGAAGTACCATGATGGTCATAAAGATAGGTCGCAAGGACCGAGGAGCCTCCTTGCTGACCAAGATCTAGTGGAAGACTTGGCCGCCCATACTCCTTCAATTCCTAATGCCTCCACCATAGCTACAGTGGTCGGAGCTTCTCGGGATCCTCCGATCAGTGAAGCTCCTACTGAGGACTAGTCGGCCGAAGCCCGTCAGGACTCTGAGGTTGATCCTTTTTCCGGAGCTGCTGAGACGCCTCAAGATATTGTGAGCATTTAAGTGAATTCGTGTCTTAGAGATTATCTTTTGTCAATAAAGAAATTTTATTCAAGCTTCTAGCTTTCTTGGACTTTGATTTGCATCCATCATTTGTTGTAGCTTGATGAGTTTGTGAAGGCCAATTTGGATATGTCTTCAGGATCGGTCGGGCCTATGGCCACTCCTCAGGGAGTGGCAGCCATTCATCTTGAAGGTATCACTGATTAGTCTCTAATTTTGCATAATTTTATCACATCCGCTATTTATTGATATATAATTCTGCTAATAAAGTTTTGCTTGCTTGATCCTAGGTCCATGGTGTGCAATGAAGAAGAAGACCCTAAATCACCATTTAATGGGTGATTAAAGGCCTACCAAGTAGCCATTGACCTAAAGTAAGAAATTTTGTTAGCCCAGGGCATCAAATCCAGAATCTAGAAGATCTAGCTGACAGGGGACAGAAGGGACGGCACGCTGCGAAAAGCCAGGCACAGCTACCCTAGCAGGCCGCGCCATACGGGCGTTGCCGTGCCCGTACTTTGGGCCAGGGGTTGTCCCCCTGGCCCCTTTTCCCCTGGCCCCTATAAATACCCCCTGGGGTTCTTCAGTTGGTGATCGGTTACATATATTGCATATTTATTGTCACATTACCATGTTTATTATCTAATAAATCCTATTAATAAAGTCTTATTTCTTTATTAAGTGCAGGGGCCAGGGGTTGTCCCCTGGGCCAGGGGTTGTCCCCCTGGCCCCTTTTCCCCTGGTGCCTATAAATACCCCCTGGGGTTCTTCAGTTGGTGATCGGTTACATATATTGCATATTTATTGTCACATTACCATGTTTATTATCTAATAAATCCTATTAATAAAGTCTTATTTTTCTTTATTAAGTGCAGGCCCATTGCTTAAGGAAAGGGAAGAAAAACAAGCCCAAAAGCCATCAAATTCTGATTTAATTCAGAATTAATTCGAAATCAGAATATCAGGGCAGATCAGGGAGGTTGAAAACTGGTTAATTTGGTTTTATAAGAATTCAAATCAGTTAGCTTGTGAATCACCGAAGATTAGATTAGAATCAGAGCCAAACAGTAAATCCAGCTAGACAAAAGGGAGCCAAAACCCACGCCAGCTAGATCTCCACCAGGATGTGGCCATTGGCCACATCCTGGCCGCCGTGGATCCGCGGCTTGTTGGTGGAGGTAGGGGAGTGTTTGCTGTCATTATCTCCTTACTCCTTTCCCTCTGGGTTTTTGCCCATAAAAGGCAGGGTACTGTGCTGAAAAAGGGAGCGAAGAGTAGGATTAGAATTCTTATTCATTTCTTTAAGATTTTAGGAGTATTGTTAGATTGTTCGGAGAAGTTGTATCTGTTGGCCCAAAGGCCTTCCACCCTAGTTTGATGATGATTAACTATGTATGATGTTAACTATGTATAATAATAATAATTGTGTTGTTTAAGTTTCAGATCATTAACCAAGATATTAGTTGGTGATTAGCTTCAACAAGGAGTTTAGAAGCTTTTCATGGTGATTCCGGTGCCAAAACTTAAAGATCATACATTTGTACTCGGTGGATCATGTTTGGAACCAAGCCGTCTGAAGATGGAAGATCATCAAGAAGACTTAGGTATCCTAGTTTAGATAGTGTGTTTAGATCCATTGTAAAGCTTAGTATAGTTGATATGCTCAAGTGCACAACACACACAAGTTTCATGTTTGGATTTGGTTTCATGAATAGTTTAGATCAAAACAAGTTTAAATGGTTCATATGTATAATAGATGTATTCTAGTTATACATAAATGCTTAAACATCTAAACAAACTTATTTTGACTTTCCTATTCATGTATTGAAAAATCAAGTTTGATAAAAATACAAGTTTTGGTTTTTGTAAAAATGATAAGACACAAAAATAGTTCACATTGATTGATATTTGAGCTAAACTTTTTACCACATGTTTATATATCAATGCAAAATGATAAAACTATTTTTGGTGATTTTTAGAAGTGTTAAAAGATTTTTTAAAATATTTTTAAACTGTTTTTCTGACCCAGTTTTTTGTTTCAGGTTTCAACCAGTCGACTACTAAACTGACTTAGTCAACTTGGGATGAAGTCGGTAGACCGGGACGGTCGACCGACGTGCACAGATCTGTGCACGTTTGGCAGACACTGGGACGGTCGACCGTCAGGGTCGACCGGGTCTGAGAGCAGAGCTCTCTGTTGTTTGGGTCAACCGGGACGGTCAACCGAGGCTCCAACAGTCAGATTTTAGACCGTTGGCGGTCGACCGTTCCGGTCGACCGGTAGCCTGTCAGGTTGCCACATCAGCCTAACGGCTAGTTTTCTGATGGAGGTATAAATACCCCATCTCTTGGGCTGTTTTGAGAAGATTTTTAAAGAGCAAAAATTCTCAGTTTCTGAAGTGTTTTAAAAGATTTCAAAAGTGTTTTGGGACAAAAAGAATTCATCTTATTTGTTTTAGGTTTTTGGAAAAATCAAAGAAAAGAGTATTGGGAGATTTGTCTTGGTTTTCATTCTATATCTTTTGCAAGAATTTTCCCAAGTGTTTTCTTTGATTTCTTGATTTTCAAACACCTAGTTTTTCCACTTGAGCTATATCTTCTATCCTAATCTATTAGGATCTTTGTTTTTGGTGGAAAAAGAGAGTGGTCTTTGGAATCACTTGTTGTAAAAACCCTTGCTTTGATTGGGTTGCTCCCTCTTCGGTAGAGGTTGAGGATTGTGGTTTACTCCCTCTAGTGAGAGATAGAGTTGGTGTTTGTAACCCTCTTCGGTAGAGGTGTTGTGGTTGTTTGGCTACGGGCCTACCCTCGGTGTGAGGTGGTGTTTGAGAGAGGAGTTCGGTACTCCTTGTGTTGTGACAAATCCTCTTCGGTAGAGGTTCCCTCGGTGGGAGATAGTGGATTAGAAATCCTACACGGTGGTGTAGGCGGGGATGTAGAGCTGGGTGCTCGAACCTCGAAACATATCTTGTTGTTAGCGTTTGATCCACTTGTCTCTCTCAACTCTCTCTCATTTATTTGTGCATAGCATTATTCATATTGCCATATCATTCATATGCTTGTATTGCCTTGCATCCTTCATATTGATCATCCTTATATGCTTGGCTTGCTTGTGTGTGTGCCTCACTTGTACTTAACCACAAGAGTTTCACATAGCACCTCAACCCATTCAAGGGGAATCAAGAGGAGTTAGTCCAGAGCCCTTCACGGGGAATTCGGCTACACTTGTGAGTTGTATTAAGTGTGTTGCAAAATTTGCATTAGCTTCCGCATTTAGCGCATTTAGTTCCTAGATTAGCAAGTACACCTATTCACCCCCCCTCTAGGTTTTTCAATTGGTATCATAGCTAGTGCTCCTGATACTTAGGCTTAACATCCTAGGAGTGAGATCCATTTGTTTGCTAATCTTGTTTGCATTTGCTTGTTTGCACACATTTAGTTTGCCCTCATGGATAGCCTCCTATATTTGACATTTCTAGACTTGAGATTTGGAAGGTATGATGAGTAGCTATTTGAAGACCCTAGGTTTGCATGTCTTTCTTTCGGTCACCAAGAAATGCTATCTTGGAGATCGCAATCATATAGGGGCCAATGCTCAAGCCCTTGAGGCCATTAGAAGCACACTTCCTAAAGAATATCTTTTGCTTGCTTCTAACTTTGATTCCGCATTTGCAATGTGGAATATGTTGACAACCACCACCACCTCCGAGCTTCAATTGCAAATCCAACAAGAAGAGGAATCTAGTGGAGATGAATCCGAGCCGCAACAATGCTATACGGTCCAAGGGAGTGACTCCCTTGAGGTACAATCGGAAACTCAACTAGATAGTAATGATTGTGCTAGTTCTTCAAATGATTTTGTTGATCCCCATGCTTTAAATGAAGAACTTTCTATTGTTTGTGAAAAGCTAATAGAAAAATATAATATTTTGAAAAAGAAAAGTCTAGGAATTGTTAATGAAATAAAAGTTTGCATTCTAGACTTAACATTGTTTTGCAAGAGAAGGAAGAGGTTTCTAGTGAATGTGACTCACTTAGATCTCAACTTGATCTTGCCTTAAAAGAAAATAAATTTTTAAAATCTAAAAATGATTGTGATAATGTTTTGAAAAACAATGAGGTTTTATCTTCAAAAGTAGATTCTACTTTAAGAGATAACAAATTTTGAAAAATGAAATTGATTTATCTCAAAAGAATTAGAAATTTGTTTAAAGAAAAATAACTCTTTACAAAATAAGATTGATGCACATGTTTACCATGCTAGGGTAGTATCACACACTTCACCTATTGCATGCCACACTTCTTCTTTGATCAACAATGATATATCCATGCTTAAGAAGAGTGTAGATTGTTTGGGCTCCACTTTGAGCCAATGTGTTGTTGGGCATACACGATTGGAAACCTTGTTTTGAAAGAAACAAGTTCCATCTATTCATGCACACCCTCTACGGCATACACATGCTCCTCACGGACACACCCATCACATGTATGCTCATGTGTACACTTGTACACATTGTGGACGTAAGGGCCACCTTGCTAAATTTTGCTATGATCGTATACATGTTTCAAATTTAGCAAATAAATTTGTTTGGGTTAGAGAAGGTACTAACCCCCATGGACCCAAAAGAGTATGGGTACAAAAGACCACCCCTCCTTTATTTGATGTAGGTGTGGGCTCTCACATGACGTGAGAGTTGCCGTACCTTGGAGTGGATGCGTTCCGTGCTTAAAGGAAACTATTTGGATGCATCACTTTCAAGAGATGTTTGGTGGAGAGGACCACCATGTTTGGAGACAAGGAGAGTTGCCTTCTAGGTTTTGATAACGATTCCTAACTCCTATTTATTGTTTACATACTTTTAATATTCATTGTTTATAGCATGTTTCATTGTTTAGTGATTAGTATGAAAATGCCATGTTAATTAGATTCTTGACATACATGTATAGTATTTGAGACACCCATGTTTAATATGGATTATTATTTTGTGTTCTCGTATTTGATTAGCTATCATGTACATCATAAATCTAATAACATGTGGATATTCATAATAATCATGTTTATGTTTATCATGTTTACAAACACTAGTATTAATCCTAGTCTAAATGATTTGTATTTTGTTTATGCTTTATGCCTTGATTACATGTTTAGATGTAAGTTTTCATTAAAACTAGAAGATTTATACTTGTGCATATAGTGGGCCACAAATAAATCTATATATGTTTGTGCTTGAATGCTTATTTGAACCCATTAGATGTGCTAGTATAGTCTAGTTTTGATGATCCATACATTTTAACTTGTATTCCTATTTTAGGATTTGTTTTATGTTTGTGTGTTTTCATTTCATGTATATGTCTATTTTGCCAAACCTTAAGTTATACATGTATACCCTTGAGTCATTTGCCTTTCATGCAAATCCATATATATGGACTCAATTGTGTTTAGGGATATGTATGTATACTTATTGTGTTGACAATTCATACATATACCTTGAAATGAAATTTATTTTAATAAAAATTTAGCTTTTCATGTTTCCATGTGTTTTTATTTAACTTCATGTATATGTCTATTTTATCCAAATTATTGTTATACATATACATCCTTTTTGAGCCACGTGCCTTCATGCATATATCTTAGTGGACTCGTTGTGTTTGGATATGTATGTATACTATAGTTTGTATAAGACATACATATACCTTGAAGATTAAATAAGTTTTGATGATTTTCATGTTTTCTTGTTTCAAGGAACATTGAGCTAAAATTGTATATTTTCATGATCATGTTCTTCACATTGTATTTGTACACTCACATTTCTTATTTACTCATGTTTTGTTTTCATGAGTCATATTTTCATTGATTGAGTGTTGACTATCATGTGGATTTCATGTGTTATGAAAAACTATTTTGTTTTATTCCTTACTTGAAGGATTTCGTACTAGTTAACAAGATTTCCCATTTAACTAGTTCGTATTCTTCTTTTGGTAGAGGTTTTTCAAACAAAGCTTATTTTCAAATCTATTTTTGAATACCCCTACCTTCGATGGGAGGATGGATGGGAGATCATGTTCATGAATGCTTTAAAATGAAAATCATTTAAAAACTTGAACCATGATTGGGAGGTATAGTTATATGAGATATACATTTGATCTTATCGTTATTTCAATTGGTATCATTGAATTCTTTTAATTGGTATCAATCTTGACATTTCTTGTATACTCATATATTTTTTATGTATGTATGCTTTCTATTCCAAGTATATCAATTTCAATTGGTATATATTTTCCATACATATATATGTTTGTTTCAATTTTTTAACAATGCGTAGGCTTGTTAAAATAAAAGTGAACATTGTTTTAGTGGTATTTCATAAAGGGGGAGAAAATTTGATTTTGTATTTCAATTGGTATTTGTACTCCCATACTTTATGATTGAAAATTTAAATTTGGATCATATGTTCAAAATGAAAAATATTTACAATTGGTATCAAAATTTTTGTTTAGACAATTCAAAATTTATTATGTTTAATTTCAATTGGTATCAAGATTTTCATGTGTTTGCTTAAAATTGGTATCAATATTTTTTGTTTGTTTCCTTTCAATTGATATCAAGATGCTTCATTGACATATTTTCAATTGATATCTTAATTGATTGTCACCCCTAATTGGATTTGTTTGTTTTAGACAAAAGGGGGAGAAAAATGTATTGATTTAGTTTTGCATTTTACCCTTTATTGATGATTGTTTCTTTGTATTAAAAGGGTGAGAAAATGTTTGTTTTTGTTTTGATTGTTTACCCCTTGTTGATGATTGACAAAAAGGGGGGAATTATTTGTGAGTTTAACATGCATTATATAAAACTCATAAACTCTAATAGAGAAGATGTTTTTAATATGCATGATTTGTTCATATTTTTATATATGCATGTTGAGTTTTGCATATATTAAGTTTAATTTAGTTTAATTTTAATTGGTATCTAGAGTATCTGAGCATGTTTTGTAATTGGTTTCTAGAGCATGTTGTGTTTTGAACATTTCATTGGTATCTAGAACCTTTTATTGTTTATGCATATCTATGTATGCATTCATGTTTAAGAACATTCATTGCATATTATTGTTTTATTTGTTTATGCATGAGTTAAGGGGGAGCTTCTTTGAAGCTTAACTTTAATCCATGCATATATAACTCATGAGTTTTGTCATCATCAAAAAGGGGGAGATTGTTGGCCCAAAGGCCTTCCACCCTAGTTTTGATGATGATTAACTCATGTAGTTATGTTTACTAATAATCTTGTTTGTTTAAGTTTCAGATCATTAACCAAGATATTAGTTGGTGATTAGCCTCAACAAGGAGTTTAGAAGCTTTTCATGGTGATTCCGGTGCCAAAGCTTAAAGATCATACATTTGCACTCGGTGGATCATGTTTGGGACCAAGCCGTCTTGAAGATGGAAGATCATCAAGAAGACTTAGGTATCCTAGTTTAGATAGTGTGTTTATAGATCCATTTGTAAAGCTTAGTATAGTTGATATGCTCAAGTGCACAACACACACAAGTTTCATGTTTTGGATTTGGTTTTCATGAATAGTTTAGATCAAAACAAGTTTAAACGGTTCATATGTATAATAGATGTATTCTAGTTATATATACATGCTTAAACATCTTAAACAAACTTATTTTGACTTTCCTATTCATGTATTGAAAAATCAAGTTTGATAAAAATACAAGTTTTGGTTTTTGTAAAAATGATAAGACACAAAAATAGTTCACATTGATTGATATTTGAGCTAAACTTTTTACCACATGTTTATATATCAATGCAAAATGATAAAACTATTTTTTGGTGATTTTAGAAGTGTTAAAAGATTTTTCAAAATATTTTAAACTGTTTTTCTGACCCAGTTTTTTGTTCCAGGCTTCAAACCAGTCGACTACTAAACTGACTTAGTCGACTTGGGATGAAGTCGGTCGACCGGGACGGTCGACCGACGTGCACAGATCTGTGCACATTTGGCAGACACTGGGACGGTCGACCGGGTCTGAGAGCAGAGCTCTCTGTTTGTTTGGGTCGACCGGGACGGTCGACCGGAGGCTCCAACGGTCGGATTTTAGACCGTGGCGGTCGACCGTTCCGGTCGACCGGTAGCATGTCAGGCTGCCACATCAGCCTAACGGCTAGTTTCTGATGGAGGTATAAATACCCCATCTTTTGGGCTGTTTTGAGAAGATTTTTAAAGAGCAAAAATTCTCAGTTTTCTGAAGTGTTTTAAAAGATTTCAAAAGTGTTTTTGGGCCAAAAAGAATTCATCTTATTTGTTTTAGGTTTTTGGAAAAATCAAAGAAAAGAGTATTTTAGGAGATTTGTCTTGGTTTTCATTCTATATCTTTTGCAAGAATTTTCCCAAGTGTTTTCTTTGATTTCTTGATTTCCAAACACCTAGTTTTTCCACTTGAGCTATATCTTCTATCCTAATCTATTAGGATCTTTGTTTTTGGTGGAAAAGAGAGTTTGTGTCTTTGGAACCACTTGTTGTAAAAACCCTTGCTTTGATTGGGTTGCTCCCTCTTCGGTAGAGGTTGAGGATTGTGGTTTACTCCCTCTAGTGAGAGGTGGAGTTGGTGTTTGTAACCCTCTTCGGTAGAGATGTTGTGGTTGTTTGGCTACGGGCCTACCCCTCGGTTGTGAGGTGGTGTTTGAGAGAGGAGTTCGGTACTCCTTGTGTTGTGACAACTTCGGTAGAGGTTCCCTCGGTGGGAGATAGTGGATTGGAAATCCTACACGGTGGTGTAGGCGGGGATGTAGAGCTGGGTGCTCAAACCTCGAAACATATCTTGTTGTTAGCGTTTGATCCACTTGTCTCTCAACTCTCTCTCTCATTTATTTGTGCATAGCATTATTCATATTGCCATATCATTCATATTGCTTGTATTGCCTTGCATCCTTCATATTGATCATCCTTATATGCTTGGCTTGCTTGTGTGTGTGCCTCACTTATACTTAACCACAAGAGCTTCACATAGCACCTCAACCCATTCAAGGGAATCAAGAGGAGTTAGTCCAGAGCCCTTCACGGGAAACTTTGGCTACACTTGTGAGTTGTATTAAGTGTGTTACAAAATTTGCATTAGCTTCCGCATTTAGTGCATTTAGTTCCTAGATTAGCAAGTACACCTATTCACCTCCCCCCTCTAGGTGTTTTTCAGTATCTCCTCTTTATTTTTCAGTTTTAGACTAGCAAAGAGAGGAGTAGAATTGAGTGTGTAATTCATCTTTGAAGTAACAATCAAAGGAGCTTCAACTCGCTTATTCAACTCGACTCAAATTCGGTATGTTTATGTTTGAATTTCATTATCTTGTTTGTTTTTCTTTCATCATGAGTAACTAAATCATCTTCTGGGCTCACTAATTAATCTCTTCTACCTTCTCTCTCTTGATTGATTTTTATGAAAGCAACTCTCTTGAATCATAATAATGCCTAAAGTTAAACTTTGTTCTTGAAAGCTCATGAGGATGCTCTCTTTTAAACTTGGACTTTTAAAAGCACAAATATTTTCAAATCATTTTATTCCACACTTGCTTCTTCGCGCTTGATGGTTTAACAATCTATTTTTAATGTTGTGTTAAGAAAGACCTTAAGATTTAATCCAAAACCATCTTATTTGTTTTACTTGAACATTAAAAGAAACTAAGGTTTTTTGCTAGGATAAAAGTGATGCACCAAAATGTTCTTAAGATAAGTAAGTAGTTGAGTAGAAAATTAGTGAGCCCAGACCTTTTAAAAAACAACCAAACAATCTTCATCATTTTTTTTAAGATCACTTTTTCCAAAGCCTTCTCTAAGTTTAAAGTTTTCTTTTAAATCACTTCCCTTCTCTCTATTCTCTTTTCAACTAAAAAACAAATATCATTCTTTACTTTCTAAACAAAAATACCGAAAAGCTTTCATCGCATTCCTCCTCGTGGACACGACCCGTTAGCCCAAAGCTAAACGGTAATTCTTATCACTTTCAGTTCACGATCAATTTTAGGCGTCGTTGTCAGGGAGGGAATAGTGTAATTATTTTCTAACAAGTTTGGTGTCTTGTTTCAGGGACATCAAGAATCAGATTTAGCATTCAAGCTTTGCAAGAGAAGACTTATTATTCTGTACCCCTACTCTTGAAAGTAGGAAACAAAATTTCAAGAAATTGCAGTGTAAAAGTTAAAATTTTTGTTGGACTACTAAAAAAATCTTTTTGCAGGACATATTGCTTGCAAAATAGTTTTTGTGTGTTATTATTCTTGCTATATCTGATATTCACACTCCCTATTTTTAATCCAACAGTAATCTGAGTGATTGTTAATGGCCTAAAAAAATATTTAGATTTGCATTCTAGGCATTTGTCTAATTACGTTTATTTTACAATTACTGTTGAAGATAGCTGGAGACAAGATACGTATGCATAGCATATAGTTTAGGAAACATTCTTGGGTGATATTTGCTTTTGAATGTTACTTTTCTATATCTTGCACACTTTGCACAATCAATTCTAAGGGCAAAACCCAAATCAAGATAAGGTGGGAAGTCATTACCCTTCTTTAGCCCACAAACCATCTCCAAGCACGCAACCTAAGCCTAAGTAAAATTTGATAGACGTTGGCATTAGGACATCTCGAACTCACTAGGAGATTATCCTAAGGGGAAAGGTGTTAGAATTTGACTCCTGTCAAATCAGTGTCTAGGAAAGGGATTGAGGGGCAAAACCCGAAGGCTGTTGGTTTGGCTTAATTAGGCCCGTCTCTTTTATGCGGATACCTCACCAATCTTGCCCTAACCTGGCTGATTAGCTTGTGGTCAAAATCTGCATTATACCTCCTGTAGACAATCAACCAGTTAGGAGTTGTCTAGGTTAAGGTTACTTAGAGTAGGCGTGGTTATTTTCTCTTGTTGACTATTGGTGTACTTGTTTGTAATTGTGTTTGTGTATGCAAGTGTGATTAAGAGACCCTAATTTATCTAGGTGACTAGAAACACATCACCACCCAAGTTTGAATCAAGACCAGATCCGATTATGGCTCAACCGGCATCTTTGTAGGATAGGTTCTATCCCATTAGAACCTCACTTCCATTTTGCATCCAACTTCCATCGGTTGGTGAATACAATTTGAGCTCAAGCCTCAGTTCATCAATACACTCTCCAAGTTTCATGGCTTAGAGTCTGAAGATGCTTATTTCTTCATAAGAGAATTTGAGAAAGTATGTCTAATGATGAAAAATCCCACACCTTATAGATGATGCTATTAGGTTGAGATTTGTCCCTTTCGCTCTAAGGACTTAGCCAAGATATGGCTTTGCAGCTTAGTGGCCGGCTCATCACATCTTGGGATGGTTTTCATCAAGATCTTCTTGAAAAAATTCTATCCAATTTATAAGACCGCTCTCATTAGGAAGAACATCATGCAATTCAAGCAAGAACCTAGTGAACTGTTTTGGAGGTACTTTGAACGTTTTAAAGACCTCATTGTCTAATGTCCTCATCATGGAATAGAGAAATGGCGATAATGCCAAATTTTTTATGACAGCTTAGACTATTCTACCAAGACCCTCTTAGAAAGCACGTACCAAGGAATTCTTGCAGAAGGATGAGAATGAAGGATGGGATTTATATGAGAATCTAGCTAAAAAGACCATCCAATGGGAACCTACTAGTGAAACCTCGAGGAATTCAAGCTCCATCTCTTCAAAAGGAGGTCTCCATTCTATTGAATCATCCATAGCTAATGAGGCTAAGTTAGCTAACCTAGCGAGAAGACTGGAAGCTTTAGAAACTAAGAACCAAGTCCAGTTAATCAAGTCAGCCCAAACCAATTTCAACTCCGGGTTGTACTTACTGTCAAGCCATGGATCATGTGTTTGAGGAGTGCCCTATGTTTCAAGCTCAATAACATTTTTCAGAACTGATGAATGTGGCCTTTTCAAGGCCGAACAATAATCCTTATGTACCAACGTACAATCCTGGCTGGAGAAATCATCCGAATTTCTCATGGAGCCAAAATAACAATGACCATTCACGGCCAAATCATACAAGCCACTTCCATCATGCCAATAATTCTTCCAATCATCAACCTAACTTTTCCTATTTCCATCATAATTCTCCCAACCATCCACCTAACTTTTCAAACTATCAACAAAACTTTCCCAACCAAACTCCACAATCTTCTTTCCAGAATCCTCAACTAGAAAGGGAAATGACTGACTTTGAGAGAAACATGAAAAGATACATGAAGAACTAAGATTCTCTAATGCAAACTATACAGAAGCTAGAGATTCAAATGAGCCAATTAGCCACTCCACAAAATGAAAGACAAAAGGGTACCTTACCTACTCAGCCAATAATGAATCCTAGGAATTCTCAACAAGCTCATTTGGCTGAGAATCAATCATTGAATCAATGTAATGCTATTCATACATTGAGGTCAGGAAAGAAAGTTGATAATCAAGTGTCAACACATCTAATCCCATTCAGCACAATCACAATCAAGCATCCACATTATCTAATCCCAATTCTTCCAAATCTGACGAATCTAAAATAGATAAGTCAACCAGTCAGGTGCACCAGCCTAGAGTACCTTTTCCTGATAGGCTGAAAAAGAACAAGCAAATCCACACATGGATAAGATAATTGAGATTTTCAATCAAGTGAAGATAAATGTGCCACTTCTTGATGCCATCCAACAAGTCCCATCCTATGCTAAGTTTCTTAGGACATGTGCACCAAGAAGAGAAAGACTAATGTACTCAAAAAGGTCTTCTTAGCTACTAACATTAGTGAGTTACTGTCGGGTCCGATCCCTGTCAAGTATAAGGATCCAGGTTATCCCACCATTGCCTGCACCATAGGACAAGCCGAGATTAGTCGTGCACTTCTTGACTTGGGGGCAAGTATTAACTTGCTCCCATTCTCAGTTTATCAACAACTCGGGTTGGGCGATCTTAGTCCAACTCGAGTCACTATCCAACTGGCTGACCGTTCAGTAAAAGTTCCAAAGGAAAAAATTAATGATGTCCTTATCTAGGTCGAGGAGTTTATTTACCCCGTTGATATTATAGTTCTAGAGACGCAACCTGTGTCCAATTCTAGGGCTCAAACTCCTGTTATCCTAGGGCGACTATTCCTTGCTACTGCCAATTCCATCATCAATTGTAGGAATAGGTCCAGGAGGTTAACTTTTGGAGACATGACTAGAGAAGTCAATGTCTTCAACCTAGGGAAACAACCCTGTGATGTTGAGGACCAAACATTTGAAGTCAACCTCATTGAGAACTTAACAAGTGAACACAGAGAAGAATTGGAACTAGAAACTGAGTGTGACTTCGGGTTAGAGTCTGATGACTTTAATCTTGATCAGGTTGTTGAGTCTGCTGTGAATTAGGCCTCGAACCCTATTTCACCAAATATGGAGCCAACAAATTTGACTCATCCTTCCAGTGAGCCTTCTTCTTCCTTAGAATTGAAAACCTTACCTGCGCATCTCAAGTACGTCTATCTAGGCGAACAAGAGACCTTTCCTGTCATCATTGCCTCCCATTTAAATGACAGGCAAGAAGAAGATCTTAAGCAATTCTAAGAAAATATAGGGAAGCCATTGGTTAGACTATGACTGATAATAAAGGGATTGAATCCAACCATAGTTCAACATCGCACTCATCTCATTGAAGATGCAACACTTAAGAGACTCGCAGCGTAGATTAAACCCTATAATGCAGAGGTTGTTCATACTGAAATTGTGAAACTCTTAGACAATGGGATAATTTATCCCATTTCTGATAGCCAATGAGTCAGTCCTGTCCACGCGGTTTCAAAGAAATCTAGTTTCACCATAGTGAAAAACGAGAACAAAGAGCTGGTCCAAACTCGACTTCCCACGAAGATTCGAGTTTGCATTGACTATAGGAAGCTTAATGCTACACTCGTAAGGACCATTTTTCACTTCCCTTCATTGATCAAATGTTTGAACGTTTGGCGAGCCACAAGTATTACAGTTTCTTGGATGGTTACTCAGGTATAATTAGATTCCTATTGCTCTGAGGACCAAGAAAAGACTACGTTCACATGTCCATTTGGGACATTCGCTTATAGTCGAATGCCTTTCGGCTTGTGCAATGCCCCAGCAACGTTTCAACGTTGCATGTTTAGTCTTTTTTTATATGGTAGAACGATTCTTAGAAATCTTCATAGATGATTTCTCCATCTATGGAGATTTGTTCACTCAATGTCTCCACCATTTAGAACTTGTCCTTCAACATTGTGCTGAGAAAAATCTGACACTGAACTGGGAGAAATGTCACTTCATGGTAAGACATGGAATTGTCTTGGGTTATGAAATCTCCAAGAAAGGAATTGAAGTGGATAAGATTGAGGTTATTGCTAAGCTTCCCATGCCCAAATGCGTGAAGGATATTCGATCTTTCTTAGGACATGCCGGTTTTTACCAAAGATTTATCAAGAATTTTAGTAGGATTGCTAGACCCTTGACTAATCTGTTAGCTAAGGACGTCTCCTTCACTTTCGATGATGAATGTATGAATTCTTGAGAGAAGGTTAAGAGAGAGCTTATTTTTGCACCAAACATATCTGCACCGGATTGGTCTAAGCCGTTCGAAATCATGTGTGATGCTTCTGATTTTGCCATAGGCGCTGTCCTAGGACAGCGCATTGATAACAAGCAGCACATGATTTACTACTCTAGTAGGACTCTCAACGATGCTCAATTAAACTACACTACTACTGAGAAGGAAATCTTGGCAGTAGTGTTTGCCTTAGAGAAATTTCGTCCTACCTACTAGAGTCCAAAACCATCATTTTCACCGATCATTCTGCGCTTAGGTGCCTCATGATGAAGAAGGATGCCAAGGCCTGACTCATTCGTTATATCTTCCTTCTTCAAGAATTCGATCTCGAGATTTGAATAAAAAAAAGGCGTAGAAAATGTCGTTGCTGAACATCTCTCATGAATCCTAAATTCTCCATGCAACGAATTGCCCATAAATGAGGACTTTCCTGATGAAATCTCTTAGCTATCTTTAGGGAACCTTGGTTTGCTGATATAGTGAATTACTTAGTCACTAACCAAACTCCATCTTATTAGTCCAAAAATGATATATACCGGTTCTTATCTCAAGTCCGGTATTTCTTTTGGGAGGAACCGTATCTTTTTAAGTACTATTCTGACCAAATTATTAGGAGATGCATTCCCGATGAAGAGGTTAAGAGTGTTTTATCCTTTTGTCACGAACTTGCATGTGGTGGACACTTTGGTCCCTGCAAGACTGCTAAAAAGTGCTACTAGTGGATTCTATTGGCCCACTTTGTTCAAAGATGCTTATGAATTTTGCAAGACGTGCTCTAGATGCCAAATGGTAGGAAGGATCTCAAAATGCGATATGATGCCTCTCAGCCCAATTCTAGAAATAGAACTTTTTGATGTTTGGTGCATCAACTTTATGGGTCCATTTCCTAACTCATTTGGAAACCAATACATATTGGTTGCTGTGGACTATGTGTTCAAGTGGGTAGAAGCAATTCCTAGTAGAACTAATAATAACAGAGTTGTCATAAAGTTTTTGAAAGAGAATATTTTCTTATGCTTCGGAATCCCTCATGCTATCATCAGTGATAATGGTACTCACTTTTGCAATAGATCCTTTGAAACTCTTATACAAAAGTATGCCATAACTCACAAGTTGTCCACACCTTATCATCCTCAAACCAGTGGGCAGGTTGAGGTCTCCAATAGATAAATCAAACTTATTTTGGAGAAGACTGTGAACCAAAATCGGAAAGATTGGTCCACCCAACTTGTAGACGCTCTATGGGCCTACAGGACCGCTTTCAAAATGATTCTAGGGATGTCTCCTTATAGGTTAGTCTTTGGGAAGGCTTGCCACCTACCCGTTGAATTAGAGCACCGGGCCTTATGGACAATCAAGCAGTTGAATTTCGACTTGACTAAGGCCGGTGACCTTCAGAAATTACAACTTTTAGAACTAGAGGAGTTGATAAATGAGGCTTATGAAAATGGTAAGATCACTAAAGATAGAGTTAAGATTTTTCATGATAAACACATCATAAAAAAAACTTTTGTCCCTGGACAAAAAGTCTTACTCTATAATTCTAGGCTTTATCTTTTTCCAGGAAAATTAAAATCAAGATGGACTGGACCATTTATTATCAAAATCGTGTTTCTACACGGTGCTATAGAGATCAGTGACACCAAGAATGAAAATGACTTTAAGGTAAATGGTCAACGCCTTAAACCTTTCTTAGAATCGGTGCCGGTAAATGAAACGGCTATGGGTCTTTTCGACCGAGTGTATCGGTAACTTTCCTCTTTTACATTTTATTTGATGCATCTATACATTTCTTTTATACATGGGGACAATGAATGAGATAAGTGTTGGGGAGGGCCTAACATAACAATATAACTAAAGAAAAAGAAAATAAAAAAATATATATATTAAAAAAGAGAGGAAAAAAGAGAAAAAAACTTTTTGAAATGTAAGAACAATATTTTGATATATATTTTTTTAAGAAATTAAGTCAATTTTAAGGAATAGGAAAAGCATAATTAGGATTTCTTATACTTGGTCAAAATAAGATAACTTGTTTGATTTTCAGTTAAGAGGAAAATTGATGAAAGTAATTTAGTCTTGATCTTTACCTTGAAGAAATATGCACACTTTATACACTTACACACTTAGGGTTTAAAGACAAAAATTCTTATGCCTTATAAAAAAAAGAAAATATATATATATGCAAATCTAATTATTGATTAGCTAGGTGCTTTGGCCTAAGTAAGCCTTGGTATTTATGCAAAAGATAATTAGATAAGTTTGAATATATAATATAATATATATATATATATATATATATATATATATATATTATATATTATATATATATATATATATATATATCCTCTGATTAAGCAGGGTATTTGTGCTTCATGAAGCATAAGTATTCACGCCTAAAAGGGATACATTTTATAAATAAAAATCCTTAGTTGTGTGGCCTTGTCTGCTCGAGTATTTAAGTCCTTAGGGGTGTTTTCTCACCTGGTGCCCTAAGACTGTCCGATCTGGGTGTCACCGACTAAAGGCTCATTACATGGGCAGATTAGAAAGTCTAATGGAATTGAGGAATAAATATCACCAAAAATAAATATAAATAAAGCATAGGAGTTAATGTTAAAGAACCATTAGTCAAACATTACGGTCACGATGGTGCATATAACCCAGGGTAAAGTAATAGACTAGATGAGAAACACAATTTGACTCCTTACTTTGATTGATAACATATTTTTAAATAGACACTAAGTTTAGGAATAAAAAGTTTGATATTCCTATAACTTATAGATTACTTGAACTCTTACAAATGTACTTCAAATATTTTCTCCTTTCAAAACGCTTTTACAAAATACTAACATTTTTTCTCTTTCTTCATGGATTTTGTGGGTGTAATCCACTGAAAATCCTCATGAGATAAAACTCGTCCTCTAGGGGTAACCTAGAGGTTTAACGGCTTGTTGCACATGCTCAGTGCAATCGAGTGACCTGCGAAAGTGGTCAATAATTGATTAGGATTAGTTTTGATGTTTTGCTCGAGGGCGAGCAAAAGATAAGTGTGGGGTGTGATCGGTCACATATATTGTATATTTATTGTCACATTACCATGTTTATTATCTAATAAATCCTATTAATAAAGTCTTATTTTTCTTTATTAAGTGCAGGCCCATTGCTTAAGGAAAAGGAAGAAAAACAAGCCCAAAAGCCTAACAATTCTGTTTAATTCAGAATTAATTTGAAATCAGAAGATCAGGGCAGATCATGGCAGATCAGGGAGGTTGAAAACCGGTTAATTTGGTTTTATAAAATCCAAATCAGTTAGCTTGAGAATCACCGAAGATCAGATTAGAATCAGAGCCAAATAGCAAATCCAGCCAGACAAAAGGGAGTCAAAACACACGCTAGCCAGATCTCCACCAGATGTGGCCATTGGCGATCCGCGGCCCAAAGCCGCGGATCCGCAGCTTGTTGGTGGAGATAAAGGGAGCGTTTGCTCCCTTTATCTCCTCAATCCTTTCCCTCTGGGTTTTTGCCTATAAAGGCAGGGTTCTGTACTGAAAAAGAGAGCGAAGACTAGGATTAGAATTCTTATTTATTTTTTTAGGGTTTTAGGAGTATTGTTAGATAGTTCGGAGAAGTTGTATCTCCTCTTTATTTTTCAGTTTTAGACCGGCAAAGAGAGAGAGTGGAATTGAGTGTGTAATTCATCTTTGAAGTGACAATCAAAGGAGCTTCAACTCGCTTATTCAACTCGACTCAAATTCGGTATGTTTATGTTTGATTTTCATTATCTTGTTTGTTTTTCTTTCATTATGAGTAGCTAAATCATCTTCTGGGCTCACTAATTAATCTCTTCTACCTTCTCTTGATTGATTGATTTTTATGAAAGCAACTCTCTTAAATCATAAAATTGCCTAAAGTTAAACTTTGTTCTTGAAAGCTCATGAGGATGCTCTTCTTTTAAACTTGGACTTTCAAAAGCACAAATATTTTCAGATTGTTTTTATTCCATACTTGCTTCTTCGTGCTTGATGGTTTAACATTCTATTTTTAATGCTGTGTTAAGAAAGACCTTAGATTTAATCCAAAAATCATCTTATTTGTTTTACTTGAACATTAAAAGAACTAAGGTTTTTTGCCTAGGATAAAAGTGATGCACCAAAATGTTCTTGAGATAAGTAGTAGTTGAGTAGAAAATTAGTGAGCCCAGATCTTTTCCTATATTAAAAACAACCAAATAATCTTCATCATTTTTTTTAAAGATCACTTTTTCCAAAGCCTTCTCTACGTTTTAAGTTTTTATTTAAATCACTTCCCTTCTCTCCATTCTCTTTTCAACTTAAAAACAAACAACATTCTTTGCTTTCTAAACAAAAACACCAAAAAACTTTCATCGCATTCCTCCCGTGGACACGACCCGTTAGCCCAAAGCTAAACAGTAATTCTTATCACTTTCAGCTCACGATCTGTTGGGGATATCCAGAGCTTTAGCAAGTAGTTGTTTCTTGTTTTAGGAGTTGTAGTTGTTATTTCCTTCTTCTTCTAGTTTTAGTTTAGCCATTAGAGTGAAATAGAGAGTGTGTAAAAGTTGTATTTGAATGTGGCAATCTAATACAAGTAATACTTCTCTTTCTTCTTTCCATTTACTTGTGTTTTCTATTTGCTTTTACTTTCTTTTTTAGTATAACACTCCATCTCTTTACCTCTTTTTTTTTGTTGTTTCTTTTCTTAAACATGTCTCACTAACTCTTTCATTGCATGGCTAAATAACTACTGACTCACTAATCTCTAACAACTTGATTGATAACCCAAATGAGTCAATAGTCTCAAACAAGCCTAATCTATCCTTTACATTTTATCTAAAAACAAAATCTTACTGCAAACAAACCTAGCACAAGTCTTCTCTTGAAGGTCTTCTTCTTCTTCTTGACTTGGTCCAAACTTTGATCCAATAAGCTAGACTTCTTTTGAGTACTTGATGTAATCTTGATGCGCGAGCTCTTGAATCAACACGTGCTAGCTCCAAAACTTGACTTTAAATCCTTTGTTGAAGCTAAACACCAACTAAGATCTTGATCAAATATCTGAGACTAATTTAAACACAAGATCATTAGTACTATAACTACATGACTTAATCATCATCAAAACTAGAACGATGGACCTTTGGGCTAACAGGTCCTTCCACCAAACTTTCCTTGAAAGTGATGCATCCAAAAGTGTCACCATTTAGCTCGGAACCCATCCACCATCAAGGCACCAATACTCTCACGTCAAGTGAGAGCCTACACCTACATCAAATACAATAGGGGTGAATTTTTATAGACATACCTTATTGGGTCCATGGGGGTTGGCACCTTTCTGAACCCAAACAAATTTATTTATAAAATTTGAATTATGTATTCTATCATAACAAATCTTGCAAGATGGCCCATATGTCCACAATGTGTACAAGTGTACACATAAGCATACATAGAATCATGGGTGTGTGCATGATGAGCGTGTGTATGCCGTGGTTTATGTGCATGCATATGAGGAGCATGTTTCTTGCGAAACATGAATTCCAATCGTGTGTGGTTCATGGCACATTGGCTCAAAGTGGAGCCCAAACAATCTATACTCTTCTTTAAAGCACATATATCACTTTTAATAAATGAAGAAGATGTGGAGCAAGCAACATGTTTATCAAGAGAAGAAGAGGCAATAGGAACATGACAAACATGAGTAGAAAAATCAATTTTCAAAGATTTATTTTCTTTTGAAATGAATTCCAATTCTTTTGAAATTAAATCAGTTTTATTTTTCAAATAATTGTTCTCTTTTAAAACAATATCGATTTTTGAAGACAAAACCTCATTTTTTCATTTTTCTTCAAAACATCATCACAATCATTTTTATTCTTTAAAATTTTGTTTTCATTTAGGGAAAGGTTAAGTTGGGGTTCGAGGAGTGTCTTTCACTTGAAATCTCATCCCTTCTTGCAAAACTAAATCAAGTTTTGAAATTAAATTTTTATTTTCTTCTTTTAATTTAAAGCTTTT
The DNA here is from genome assembly GCA_038442645.1 of Agave tequilana. Classification (NCBI taxonomy): domain Eukaryota; kingdom Viridiplantae; phylum Streptophyta; class Magnoliopsida; order Asparagales; family Asparagaceae; genus Agave; species Agave tequilana. The sequence goes on along the minus strand of JAVJIF010034267.1, from coordinate 136,440 downwards.
CTTTTTGAAAAGTTTATATTTTTCAAGCAAGTTTTCACAAACTATAGATAGTTCTTCATTTAATGCATCGGCATCCATAATGTCATCACCTGAAAAACCATCTAGTTGAGTGTCCGAGTTTACCTCAAAGGAGTCATTCCTTGGACCATATAGCAAGTTTCGTCAGACTCATCCACCAAGGGTTTCTTCTCCACATATTTTTTCGTCTGTAGCTCGACAGAGGTCAAAGTGTTCCAAACTGCAAAAGCGGAATCACAATGAGAAACAATAGAAAGATAATTTTTGCTAAGTGTACACCTAAGTGCCTTAAGGCTTATGCATTGGCCTCTATATGCTTGTCATTACCAAGATAAGTTTCTTGGTAATGGCAAGATAGACATGCAAATATAGGTTTTTAAATAAGCGCTCATCCTAAGCTTCCATATATCGATGTAAGACACATCAAATATGGGAGGGGTCATGAAATCCATGAGTGTATGAACTATATGTGTGCAAATGCAAATCTAGATTAGTAATCCAAGATCTCACTCCTAGGTGGTTAAACCTAATATCAGAAGCGTAGGCTTTAATACCAATTGAAAATACACCTAGAGGGGGGTGAATAGGTGTATTGGCTAATCTAAGACAAATGATGTGGACTTAAAACTAATTGCAACATACTATGTGTAACCAAAGAGTGTAGTCGAATTCCTAATGAAGGGCTCTGGACTAACTCCTCTAGATTCCTCTAAATAAGAGTTGAGGTGCTATATGAAGCTCTCTTGGTTCAACACAAGTATAGGCACACAAACAATACCAAGCATATATATGATATGAACAATATAAAGCAATGCAAGATATAAGAGAGAGAGATTAAGAGATAGTGGATCAAACGCAAACAACAAGATATGTTCGAGGTTCAAGCCACTGCTTTACGTCCCCGCCTTCACACAGAAGGATTTCCACTATATGTCCACACAGGACCTCCCACACAGGTAATTTTCACCGAGGAATTTGCAAGTACAAGATAAGGAGTGCACAACTCCTCTCTCCAAATCAACCACCTCTACACAAGAGGTAAGGCACAACGCCAAAACAACAATCACCTCTACACAAGTGGGATAAGGCACTAAGAAAAACTCAACCATAATCACCTCTACACAAAGAGGAATAACTACAACCCAAAGCACAACCACCTCTACACTAGAGTAATATGCACAAAACCAAAGTAAGAGAAAGTTTACAACTTGGTGATCCCAATAGACCACAGACAACTCTTGGTGATCTCGCTAAACCACAAACTATAATTCTCACCAAAACAAGATCCTATGATAGGATAGATATGATAGCTCAAGTGTGAGAAAAACAAAGTGTTTTGGAATGAAAAATAACAAAGAAAAACACTTGGAAAAAATACCAAATAGATATTGAAATCAACATCAAAACCAATTTCCCAAAGGCTCTCTTTTCTTTGATTTTTCTGACACTTTAAAACAAATAAAAATAAAACTTTGTAGCCCAAAAACTCTTTAAATTCTTGCTGCAAAACATTTGTAAGGAGGGAAGAAAAGCTCTCCTAAAATCTTATGAAAAACAGCCCAAGAGATGGCTATTTATAGCCTCACTCAAAACTTGCCATTGGCAGCCTAAAAGAGCAGATTGCCCTTCTGGTCTACCGGCACAACGGTCAGACGTAACGGTCATATTTCTGACCGTTGTGCCTATGGTCGACCGCCCGGTCGACTGGCAGCACCCGAGAGTTGGGTACCTACAGTCACTCAACCGCGCGATCGACCGGCCTACTTGGCTGGCCTGTGCAAGTTTCTCATGCACATTGGTCGACTGGTCCGGTCAACCGCCAGTGGGATCTGGCAGGGATTTAAGCACTTAAAATTTAAGCATTTTAATCTCTAATAAAATCCCATAAAATCCTATAAATTTCAAAAAAATAAGTTCTTGTAAGATATATGAATAACAAATATGTGTGACTAAAAATCAACACACATTACAAGCTATTTGAACTATTTTTGTGATATAAAGTATTTGGCATTAAATAAAAACCGTATTTTCCAAAAATCAAACTTTGAAATGAAAATCTGATTTTCCCAAACTTGTATAAATACAAAAACATGATATTTAAAACTCTTTTGAAGCATATTGTATATGGATAGAATCCAATACACTTGTACAAGATATATCTATGTTTTGGACATGAAATCCAAAAATAAGTTTTGTTTAAATACAAAACTCCAAACACATGAAATAGAACATCAAAATAAGTTTTTCTAAATGTTTGAAGTACAGATGTATATAGATGAAATCCAATATACATTAAACCATGTAAAATTGTTTTGATTCTATCTATTCATGAAAATCATATATATGAACTAGAAATCTAAAACCGGTTAAACCGAAAACCAAACATATTAAACTTGTGTGTGTATGTGAACTTGAGCATGTTAATATTATCTATCTTTACATAAGATCTAAACAAACCGAAGTCTTCTTGTCGACCTCATCTTCAAGACGACCCGATTCAAACACGATCCAACGAGCTTGACTCCAACCAAGTGCTAGATGCGATCTTGACGCGCGAGCTCTTGAATCTACATGTGTTAGCTCCCAAAACTCCTTTGTTGAAGCTAAACACCTACTAATATCTTGATCAATAACTGAAACTGTATAAACACAAGATCATTAGTAAACTAACCTTCTTAAGTTAGTCATCATCAAAACTAAGGTGAAAGGCCTCTAGGCTAACATATGGGTATTAGGTAGGAACTAAGGAAAAGTAATAATGAGAATCAAATAATGGTAATAATAATGATAATAATAACAAAATTAACATATAATAATGATAATAAAATAATAACAATAATGATTAATAAATATTAGATAATAATAGTAATAATTAATTAGTAATATTAATAGTAACTAGTAACACTAATAATAAAAATGATAATAATAAAAGTCAATAATACCAATACATAATCTTAATGCTAATCACAATAATAATAACAATAATACTAATAACACTAATAATAAATAACATAATCATAATACTAACAACAACATTAATAATAATAACACTAATAATATTAAAAATAAATAATAATAATATTGAAGTAATAATAAAAATAATAACAATTAATGATTAAAATATTAATAAATGATAATAGTAGTAATATATAACCAAATTAATATTTATATCTCAAAATAATTTGTATAGTTAATATTAATAATATTCACAAGAAGAAGAAGTAATAAATTAATTTAAATAATAATAATAAAATAATTAGTAAAACAAAATAAATACTTAGAAAAATAAAAATATAGTATTACTAACTAGAGATATTACACAGTATTTTGTGATATACATAATAATCAATTTGTTTAAGTAACATGTTATAAGTTTTATTATTTTATATTTATTATTTAAGTTAATAATAACAGTAGCATGATAGTATTGTGATTAATATGAACAGTTTATACATGAAGTATGTAGAACAACAAAACCATAGCAACAATGTGTTTAAAGAGAAACATGGAACGAGGAATACATGAAATGCAGCGTGAGTATACATGAATAGTATCTCTACATGAAGTGCAAAGTGTACATATGACATGGTGGTGGATAAGATATCAGAAAATGTAACAAGTATAAATGAACAATAATATACATGTATTGAGCAAGTCATTTATCTATACAATAATAACAATCAGTGTCGCCTGGTATTTTAATCAATCTCTTCCAGTGTCTCATACCACTGGTAGTTCATACCGGAGCCCGTACTCTAGCTGAACTCATCCGAACATAGCATATATGTACCATTATCCGAACAAAAGAGTGACAAAATAACAAGTGTTTCCGGCGTTGCTATTATTTATACTATTTTATTATGTTAATTGGAAACTCAATGATCGAGGAACTCTAATCAGGTGGGTTTACTCAGTGCATACCCGAGATCACGATTCTAAATAGACCCCTAGTTGCTAAAACCAGGGCCCTCCGCTAAGAAGGGGACAGGAAACGTAAGCTAATGGAGTTATATACAATCGGTAGCCAGCACTATCATCCCCTGCAGTGAGATAAACATGGATCCATGATATCCACCCGATAAGGTTTAGTAAACCGTCAAATCTCCCCCATACATATGTTATATTTACTGTATTTAAACTACACAGTATATCAGGAATAAGAATAATACATGGTACATGTAATACAATAATAAGACATGAGCTTTGTTGATATCATGAAACAAGATAATGAGAAAACTAGAACAAGATATATGAGATTCTAGAGATGGCCCCGTGGCTTAGATCCACCTAGCACTTAATTTCACACATCTCATATCAATATCAGTCATGTCCAGTAACAGGAGTATCATATCGATACCAGTAACAAGAAAGAGTCATGTAACAGAAATACATGAATATCTATGTAACTAGAACAATGATCCATGCAAAGGAATGCAGAAACAATCAACACATGTATACAGTTGAATCTATATAACAGTGTTATATAAACATGAAATAACTGTGTACAGAATATTTGTGTAGCAGTGATCCAAATATATGAAATAATGGTATCAATAGAATAGCATATTCGTGTATCAGTGGTACATGAACATGAAATAATAATGTCCAGTATAACAGATCTGTGTATCGGTGATAAATGTACATGAAATGACAGTATCCGGTATGATAGTATATTCATGCCACGGTGCTACAAATACATGAAATAATAGTATCCAATGTAATAGAATATCCGTGAACAAGGGTACAACAATATGCAAGTAACGTTAACTCATGTAAAATGATACATGATTATGTAAATAATAGTGTCCACCGTATCAGTGGTTTATACTCGTGATTTCTGATAATAGTAACTGTGTTAGGGTGATATAGTTAATATGAATATATGGCAATCAATATATAATAGTATTTGTTATACCATTTTTATATTATTACTGTGATCGTTATCATAAAGGAATTATAAACAATTATTTACTTTCAAACTCTTCACAACAATTTTAATAATTACTAACTTAGTTATTATTCTGAAATCTCTGTTTATTCATTCTTTAATAATAACGCAAACATATATAATTAATCCATATACATTTTATCTTCAATCAGAAAACACTATAAAATATTAGTAACCACTAACGTATCTTTATTTATAGTGGTTTACTATTAACATGGTTTACGGAAAAATACTCACGGTTTAAATAAATTAATAACTCAATTGTATTTAACATGATAAAATATAATTTATAAAAAAAAATTACTCACATAGCTATTACAAAAAGTAGCTCATCTTTCTTCGATCGCAACAGCTCAAAATCATCCAGATCGGACTCCGGATGGTCCAGATATCGCCCGAACACTAAAATCATTAATAATAGGTTAAATATGTAATAAAAAGATCTAAATTGCAATTATTTTAAATTACCAAGGGTTTTGTGTAAATATACCTTTATATAATTTTGGATGCGGGTTTGGGTTGCTAATGGGTCGAGTTTGAATCCAATAACCCTAAATGGATGAGGGTTTAAGTTAATAGGCCAGGTCGATTATTGGGTTTGAATCCAATATGAAGAGAGAGAATTAAAAATACACCTAGAGGGGGTGAATAGATGTATTAGCTAATCTAATGACAAATGATGCGGAATTAAAAAATAATTGCAACACACTATGTGTAACCAAAGAGTGTAGCCGAATTCCTGATGAAACGCTCTGGACTATCTCCTCTTGATTCCTCTAAATAAGAGTTGAAGTAATATATGAAGCTCTCTTGGTTCAACAAAAGTATGGTCACACAAACAATACCTATGAGATATGAACAATATAAAGCAATGCAAGAAATAAGAGAGATAGAGTTTAGAGATAGTGGATCAAACGCAAACATTGAGATATGTTCCGAGGTTCGAGCCACTGCTCTATGTCCCCGCCTTCACACAAAAGGATTTCCACTACGTTCATACAGGACCTCCCACAAAGGGAACCTCCACCAAGGAATTTGCAATTACAAAGTTAGGAGTACACAACTCCTCTCTTCAACACAATCACCTCTACACAAGAGGTAAGGCACAAAGCCAAAACAACAATCACCTCTACACAAGAGGGATAAAGGCACAAACCCAAACTCCACCACAATCACCTCTACACAAGAGGGACAAGGCACAAACACAAACCACAATCTCAATCACCTCTACACAAGAGGGATGAACACAAACCCAAAGCAAAGAAAGATTAAACTTGGTGATCATAATAGACCACAAACAACTCTTGGTGATCACAATAGACCACAAACAATATTTCCCACAGAAAGAAATCCTATAGATAGGATAAAATGATAGCTCAAGTGTGAGAAATAAGGTATTGGAAATCAAATCACAAAGAAAAATACTTGAGAAAAATACTAGATGGAAATAGAAATAAACATCAAAACCAATTTCCCAAAGACTCTATTTTTGATTTTTCCAACCCTTAAAAACAAAATAAAAATAATTCTTTTTGGCACAAAAACTCTTCTAAGAACTAGTTGCAAAACTCTTGTAAAGATGGAAAAATAGCTCTCTAAATTCTTATTGAAAACAGCCCAAGAGATGGCTTATTTATAGCCTCTCAAAAGATATAGCCGTTGGCAGCAGAAAATGGTAGAATTGCCCTTCCGGTTCATCGGCCGATCGACCGGCCCAACGGTCATATTTCTAACCGTTGTGCCTCCGGTCGACAGCCCGATCGACCGGGCACAGCCTGTCGGTCGACCGCCCGTCGACCGGCAGTACTCGAGAGTGGGCTACTTTCAGTCGGTCGACCGCGCGGTCGACCGGCCTACATGGCTGGTCATTGTGCACGTTTCGTGCACATCGGTCGACCGGTCCGGTCGACCGACCACTGGTCCGGTCAACCGTCCGGTCGACCGCCAGTAGATCTGGCAGTTACTTTGGGACTAGAAATAAGTTTTTGTTAGATATTTGAATAAAAATATGTGTGACTAAAAATCAACACATATTACAAATTATTTGAACTATTTTTGTGATATAGAAATTAGGCTTTAAACACAAAAACCGTAATTTTTGAAATCCAAATTTTGAAATGGAAATCTGATTTTTCTCAAACTTATATAAATCAAAAACATGATATTGAAACACAATTAAAGCATATTGTGTATGGATAGAATCCAGTACACATGTACATGATATATCTCTATGTTTTTTACATGAAATCCAAAAAAGGTTTTATTAATTACAAAACTCCAAACGCATGAATAGGATCATCAAAATAAGTTTTTCTAAATATATGAATCATATATATATACAGATAAAATCCAATATATATTAAACTATGTAAACTTGTCTTGATTCTATCTATTCATGAAAACCATATATATATATATATATATATATATATATATATATATATATATATATATATTATATATATATATATATATATATATATATATATATATATATATATATATATATATGAATTTGAAATCCAAAATCGGTTAAACCGAAACCAAACTTATTAAACTTGTGTGTGTGCGTGTGTGAACTTGAGCATATCAACACTATCTATCTTTACACAAGATCTAAATACAACTAAACTAAATACAAACTGAAGTCTTCTTGTAGAACTCTTTCTCCAAGTCAACTCGATCCAAACACGAACCAATGAGCTGACTCCAATCGAGTGCTAGATACGATCCTGACGCGCAAGCTCTTGAATCTACATGTGTTAGCTCCAAAACTCCTTTGTTGAAGCTAAGCAACTACTAAGATCTTGATAGTGAATCTGAAACTATATAAACACAAGATCATTAGTACTATAACTTCATGAGTTAATCATCATCAAAACTAGAGTGATAGGCCTTTGGGCCAACAGTCTCCTCCTTTTTGATGATGACAAAACTCATGAAGTTATATATGCATGGATTAAAGTTAAGCTTCATAAAAGCTCCCCCTTAACTCATGCGTAGAATAAACAATAAGGAAATTCAATAAAATGCATAAACTAAATACAAACATATATGCATTAACAAAGATATAAACATGCATATATAAACTCTCTAAATTCTTCCCCCTCTTTTTGTCAATTCATCAACAAAGGGGTGAGGACAATCAAACAATAAATATGTATATGCGATATACATTCATGAAGAGGAGAGACGTAAAGTTAGCTCCCCATGCATACATACATTACATGAAGAAGGGATGACTAGACCCTAACCCACATAAAACATAATATATAATGTATAAATGGAGATGTTTAGCTCTTACTACACACGTGTATCATATAAAGAAGAGAGGTCAAGCTCCTTAATGTGAGATACACTCAATATGAATCTATATATAGAGGAGATGTTAAGCTCCCCTTTCATATATGCAACACATATCAATAAATTTTGAAACAACTTTTAAGACAAAATTTTGAAATTTCTTAAAGTCAACAAAATGAATTATGATACCAATGAAATCAAATTGTAGTTGACAAAACAAAATTGGTACCACTTGAAAAAAAAATTAAGATACCAATAATAGATTTTGATACCAACATAATGGGAAACATGAAGTACATTTTGATATCAAATAAATACCAATTGAAATCAATGTATAAACTTGTAAAGATACCAATTAACATTTAGAATAAATCAAGCTTACATAAACATAATTTGTACTTTAATAATGTAAAAAGATCTTATAAAACAAGCACAATCAAATCATATATATGTATGTATGAAATTAGAAATACCAATTGAAATTGATACTAATTTGAAATTTGAAGCATACATATAAAAAAAAAACATATATGAGTACACAAAAATGAAATATCATGAAGATCATGTGTATTACTCATACCTACTACCTTATTCATACACATGTTAAAAGATAATCAATAGGATATACAAGGCATGGTCGCTCATCCAACCGACCTTAGAAGGTAGGAGTTTTCAAAAATCATGATTTGAAAATATTTTAGCATAGTTTGAAACTTTACCAATTAAAGAATTAAGAGACTAGTTTAAAATAATTTTTGAAAAACTAGTTAAAGATCCTTTAAAAATGAAACCAAATCATATATCCCATGAAAACATGAAAATCACAACAATAATTGATACTCAACGTCTATAAAGCACATATAAAGCTCATGAAAATAAAGTCATGAGTAAACACCAAACATAGAGTATAAAAATCATATAGTCAACAAAATTATAGAAATAAGGCATTGAAGCTTATATAAATAAGAAATCATCAAACTAAATATGCTTCAAAGTATATGTATGTTTTGTTGAAACTAAAAGTATACATACATATCCCAAACATAAACGAGTCTATAATAAAATATTGCAAGAAAGACAAGTGACTCTAGGATAGACATGTATATCTCATAGTTTTAGACAAAATTAACATATACATGAAGATAAACACATTTTTATAAAACATGTACAAAATAGAAAAAATAAGTTAAGATACAAGAATCATTAAAAATAGGTTATAAATGTACTTGTAATGAGTACAATGAGCAATGAAGAACAAACACATAATACTAAGTGTAGTTCACTACTTGTACAAGTATAAATATAAGTTTTACTAAAACTTCATCTAAACAAGTAATCAAAAACATGAAGTGCAAAATCATAAACAACATGATCATTAGGATAAAATGCACATGTTTAAGAGTTAGATATACACATAGCTAAACTATAACGAGAACACAAAAAATAATAGTTCATATAAATATAGGTGTATCTCAAATACTACATATGTATATCACTGTCTAATAAACATTGCATTTAAACATAATGAAAATGAAAATCAAAACATACTAAAAATCAATCAATAAGAAAAGCATGTAAACTAATAGGGAGTTAGAGATAGTTACCAAACTAATAGGGCTAATCTCTAGGTCTCCAAACCATGGCGGTCTTCCTACCAAACATCCTTGAAGGTGATGCATCCAATGTAGTGTCCATCAAGCTCATACGTTGAAGGTTCACCTAGCGGGGGGGGTGAATAGGTGATGGCTAATCTAATGGTCACTTAATGCCAAATGATGCGGAAGCTAAAACAATTATGACCTAATTAAAACTTTTACACTAAACACCATGTATAACCAAAGAGTGTTGCCGAATTCCCCGTGAAGGCTCTGGACAAACTCCTCTAGATTCTCCTTGAATGGGTTGAGGTGCCGCGTTGGCTCTCTTGGTTGAATACAAGTGTTAGCAACAATCCCACGCAAGTATATCAATTAAGCACAAATGAATATATCAAGCATATAAAGATAGACAATAATTGAATGCAAGATATAAACAAGAGAGAGTGAGAGAAATGGCAATCGCAAACACAAAAGTATGTTTTGAGGTTCGAGCACACTTGCTCTACATCCCCGCCTTCGACACACGAAGGATTTCCACTATGCAAGATCCCACTGGATCTCTCCTCGGTGCCGCAACACCTACAAGCCCTCGGACTCCCTAGTCCAGTACACACGCAAGCTCACTAGCTCGCCGAGGCCGCACCTCGAAACAACCGAGTCCGCACCCGAACTCAAAACACAACGCGGACACACACGTCCGCCTCCTCAAAGGAACAAATGAAGTCTTTGGTGATCACAACCACTTGATCACCTAAAAACAATCTCACTACAACACACCTATAGGATGAATAATCAATGGATAGCTCAAGTGTGGTGTAGAAAAAAAGGATTGAGATGGTGGAGGAAAACTCAAAGAAATCACTTTAACACACTCTAAATAAAAATCTTCCCTTTTGATTGGAAGTATTTGCACTCAAATATGTGGAGAAAACTCTTTTAAAAGGATGGGAAAACTGGCTCAAAGCTCTCCTAAAATCTTGGCTCAAAACAATGACCAAAACCCCCAAATTTATAGGCCAGAAAATATAGCCGTTGGGTCTGTCAGAGCTGCCGGTCGACCCGTGCGGTCGACCGCCAACGGTCAGAAATCAGACCGTTGGGGCCACGGTCGACCGCCTGGGTCGACCGACCTACTGGAGCTGAGAGTCTAACTCTCTGTCGGTCGACCCATACGGTCGGCCGAACTTTCCAGAGAGCAGAGCTCTCTGGAGCGATCGACCCGTACGGTCGGCCGTCCTCCAGTGCACAAAGGCGTGCACATCTGTGCACGTCGGTCGACCCGTCCCCGTCGGCCGACTTCAGAATTAGTCGACTATAAAGGTAGTAAGTCGACTTATCTGAAGCCTGAAACAGTTTTCTGGGATTAAAAAGTTAGTCTTTTTGACTCAAATAAAATCCCATAAAATACATAAAAATCTACAAAAATAGTTTAACCAATATACTTTGATATACAAACATGCTTGCACAAAATCAAGGCATGTATAAAAAGATTGGACTATATTTTTAACTTGGAAATATTGGTTCAAATGAAAACTTGCATTTTTTCTAAAACTTGTTTTCCAAACTTCTTCATGATACAAAAAAAGATATTATGAATTCATTAAAGCATAGTGTGTATGGATATGATCCACTACACAATCAAGATGAAATATCTATGTTTTTGACATAAGCATAAACTTGGTTTTGGTTGAAAGATGTAAACATGAATACCAAAAACCAAATAGTATTTTTCCAAAAAGAAAGTCTTTTCTAAATTGAAAAAATTCTTTTATGAAAAGACAATTAAATTAGAGTGTGTGTGTATATGTACTTGAGCAATCCACCAACTACTCTATCCTTTACATTTTACTCTAAAACAAAACAAAATCTTATACTAGACACAAGTCTTCATCTTCTTGAAGTCTTCACGTGAAGGCTTCTCATCTTCTTGACTTGGTCCAAGCTTGATCCCAAAGCTCTTGGGTCACACCGTGCTAGCTCCAAATCTTGACATTTTATCCTTTGTTGAGCTATGCACCTACTAAGATCTTGATAATGAATCTGTCACTAATTAAACACAAGATCATTAGTAAACATAACTTCATGAGTTGATCATCATCAAAACTAGGATGATAGGCCTTTGGGCCAACAATCTCCCCCTTTTTGATGATGACAAAACTCATGGAGTTATATATGCATGGATTAAAGTAAAGCTTCAAAGAAGCTCCCCTTAACTCATGCATAACACAAAATACTAAATATATGCAATGAAGCTCATAAACATGTATGCAAATGAATGGAGATAAAACAAAATAAATCTTTTTTTCTCCTATTTGCAAAACAAAACATATATGCATAAACAACAAGGAAGACAAATACTTCTCCCCCTTAAGCAATGAAAACATGCATATAAACTCAAATACTTCCCCCCTTTTTGTCAATCATCAACAAAGGGTTCAAAGTAAAAAACAAATCAAACAAATTTTTCTCCCCTTTTTTGTCAAAAACAAAAAGATCAAGAAGGGGTTAACAAATCAATCAATAAAGATTTATATGCGATATACATTCATGAAGAGGAAGACGCTAAGTTAGCTTCCCTACACATATGCATTACATGAAGAAGGGATGACAAGCCCTAACTCACATAACACATATTATGTAATGCATAAGAGGAGATGTGAAGCTCCCCCTACACACGTATATCATATAAAGAAGAGTTGTCAAGCTCCTCAATTTATAATATACTCAACATGAATCTATATGTAGAAGAGATGTTAAGCTCTCCTTGCATATAGGAAATACATACCAAAACATTTTTAAATTTTTCTTTTTTAAAAAAATTTTTAAAGATATCAGAGCTCTTGTAAAACAATCAAATTTTAAGATACCAAATCGAAAATAATCATTATTATAAAACATATTGATACCAATTGAAATTTAACAAATATGAAGTTGAAGCATTTTGATATCAATGGAAAACATAATGATCCAAAATTTATTTTCATCATAAACTTTTTGCCTTTTTTTTTAAAATGTGAACCAATTGAAAGTTAAGCACATGAAACTCATATATATGTATGAAATGAGTATACCAATTGAAATTGATACATATATAATAAGAAAACAAAGTATGAGTATATACAAAAATTATCAATTTAGATACCAATTGAAAGAGTCCAATGATACCAATTGACATAACAAAAAAAAAACAAGTATATATCTCATAACCTACCACCCTTCATATGCTCAAGATAAAAGATTTTTAATGAAGCATACAAAGCATAATCGTCCATCCATCCTCCCATAGAAGGTAGGGGTTTTCAAAAATAGATTTGAAAATATTTTAGCATTGAAAAATACTACCAAATGAAGAATAATTAACTAGTTAAAGATATTTTTGAAAAACTAGTTAAAGATCCTTCAAAATTTGAAATCAAAGCATATGTATTTCATGAATCATACTAAATACATAAAAGTTCAATCACTCATAGTCCATAAAGCTCAAAATTATCTTGAAAAGTAAAAGATGAGTGTTCAAAGGTTATGTAAATAGCATTTTCATGAAAATAGACATTGAAGCTCAATAAGATGAATAACATTTTTATAAAACATGAAAATTTATTTTTTTAAAAAAATAATACACTTCTAGGCATATGTATGATTTATCCAATCCTAACAATACACATACATATCCCAAACATAAAAGAGTCTATCAAATGTATTTGCATGAAGGCAAGAGACTCACGGGTATACATGTATATTTATTAGATTTGAATTAAAAATACATATACATGAAGTAAAGCATAAAATAGGTAAAAACATGTATAAAAGAGAATCATCAAAACTAGTCTATACATATGCATATAGTGGATACAAATGAGCATGAAGTTCAATCATATATGAATCAATTGTAGTTCACTATTCATATATGTATAAATGCAAGTTTGACACATTCTACATCTAAGCATGTAAATACCACATGAAGCACACCAAAAATATGAAGATGCTATATGATATATGAAATTAAAAGCATGTACACAAAAAGTAGGAGTTTAGAGATTGTTACCAACTCCAAAGCTCCTAACATGGTGGTTGTCCCACCAAAGCTCCTTGATAGTGATGCATCCCAAAAGTATGTCCATCATGTCCAAGTGCATCCACTACCAAGGCAACGATCCTCTCACGTTTTGTTAGAGCCCTCACCTACATCAAAAGCAAATGGGTGGGGGTTTTGGTACCCATATTTCTTGGGTCCTTTGGGGTTAGTCTTGTTGTAAGGCACCCAAGCATTTTTATTTTTAGCAAAATTAAATATATGCAACTTGTCATAACAAATTTTGCTAAATGGCCTTTGCGGCCACAATGTGTACATACGTACACCTTAATATGCTTATGTGTAGGAGTGTGATCATGTTGTGCAACATAAGCAAATGCATGGTTATGATGTGCATGAATGTGTGGAGTTTGTTTCTTTGAAAACATTGACTCCAACCTAGAATGATTAAAAGCACAGATTCAAAGATGAACTCAAACCATCCATTTTATTTTTCAAATCTTTAATCTCATTAGTGTGTGGCATGAAAAGCATGATGAGATAAAGAATCATTTTTCTTTTTTCTTTTGTGAAACAAAATCTTTTTCTTTTTCACAAAATTTTCTTTTCAAAGATTTATTTTCTTGAAAGATAACTTCTTTTTGTTTTTCCACCAAATCAACTTTATTTTTCAAAATAGTGTTTCCTTCACATAAATCATTCAATTTTGCAAGCAAGGAAACATTTTCATTTTTCAAATCTTTATTTTCTTTTTCTAAGCATGTCATTTTATTTTCTAATGAATCTTTTTCATTAAGCATGGCATCAAAATTCTTTTTCAAATTTTTGTTATCCTTTTCTAAACATGCAATGTTAGATCTAAATGTATCATGTTCTACATGCATGCAAGCAATGTTCTTTTTCAAATTATTATTCTTCTTTTTAAGCATGTCATATTTTTCAAGCACAAGATGACAAAGGTAGTAAGCTCATCATATGACATGTCTTCATCATCGGATTCGGAGTTTACCTCAAGGGGGTTATCCCCTTGGACCATGTAGCACACGTTGGAGATGTCGCTTCCAACGTCCGAATCGCTCCCGGCATAATATAGATCTTTTTCGCCGAGGGAGGTGATGATGTTCCAAGCTACAAAAACCGAATCAATATTAGAAACCCTAGATAAATAATCATCATTTAGGGTTGACTTGATAGCATGAAGGGATTTTGCATTAGCCTCAAAATTCTTACCATTTGAACAATATGAATCATTAGATATGGCAAGATAAACATGTATGCCTAAGGCTTTGAGGTACAATGACATCTTAACCTTCCAAATTTGGATGTTAAGAATGTCAAAGGTGGGTGGTGACATGAAGTCCATGGTGTGTGTACAAAATATAATGATTAGCCTAAAATGAGGATCTTAACTCTAGGTTGTTAGACCCAAATCAGTACCAAGCTCTGATACCATTGAAGGTTCACCTAGAGGGGGGTGAATAGGTGATGGCTAATCTAATAGTCACTTAATGCCAAATGATGCGGAAGCTAAAACAATTATGACCTAATTAAAACTTTTACACTAAACACCACGTATAACCAAAGAGTGTTGCCGAATTCCCCGTGAAGGGCTCTGGACAAACTCCTCTAGATTCCCCTTGAAGGGTTGAGGTGCCGCGTTGGCTCTCTTGGTTGAATACAAGTGTTAGCAACAATCCCACGCAAGTATATCAATTAAGCACAAATGAATATATCAAGCATATAAGATAGACAATAATTGAATGCAAGATATAAACAAGGGAGAGTGAGAGAAATGGCAATCGCAAACACAAAGGTATGTTTTGAGGTTCAAGCACACTTGCTCTACATCCCCGCCTTCGACACACGAAGGATTTCCACTATGCAAAATCTCACTGGATCTCTCCTCGGTGCCGCAACACCTACAAGCCCTCGGACTCCCTAGTCCCGTACACACGCAAGCTCACTAGCTCGCCGAGGCCGCACCTCGAAACAACCGAGTCCGCACCCGAACTCAAAACAACGCGGACACACACGTCGCCGCCTCAAAGGAACAAATGAAGTCTTTGGTGATCACAACACTTTGATCACCTAAAAACAATCTCACTACAACACACCTATAGGATGAATAATCAATGGATAGCTCAAGTGTGGTGTGAGAAAAAAAGGATTGAGATGGTGGAGGAAAACTCAAAGAAATCACTTTAACACACTCTAAATAAAAATCTTCCCTTTTGATTGGAAGTATTTGCACTCAAATATGTGGAGAAAACTCTTTTAAAAGGATGGGAAAAACTGGCTCAAAGCTCTCCTAAAATCTTGGCTCAAAACAATGACCAAACCCCCAAATTTATAGGCCAGAAAAATATAGCCGTTGGGGTCTATCAGAGCTGCCGGTCGACCCGTGCGGTCGACCGCCAATGGTCAGAAATCAGACCGTTGGAGCCACGATCGACCGCCTAGGTTGACCGACCCTCTGGAGCTGAGAGTCTAACTCTCTGTCGGTCGACCCGTACGGTCGGCCGAACTTTCCAGAGAGCAGAGCTCTCTGGAGCGGTCGACCCGTACGGTCGGCCGTCCTCCAGTGCACAAAGGCGTGCACATCTGTGCACGTCCGTCGACCGGTCCGGTCGGCCGACTTCAGGATTAGTCGACTATAAAGTAGTAAGTCGACTTATCCGAAGCCTGAAACAGTTTTCTGGATTAAAAAGTTAGTCTTTTTGGCTCAAATAAAATCCCATAAAATACATAAAAATCTACAAAAATAGTTTAACCAATATACTTTGATATACAAACATGCTTGCACAAAATCAAGGCATGTTATAAAAGATTGGACTATTTTTGTAACTTGAAAATATTGGTTCAAATGAAAACTTGTATTTTTTTCTAAAACTTGTTTTCCAAACTTCTTCATGATATAAAAATAAGATATTATGATTCATTAAAGCATAGTGTGTATGGATATGATCCACTACACAATCAAGATGAAATATCTATGTTTTTGACAATAAGCATAAACTTGGTTTTGGTTGAAAGATGTAAACATGAATACCAAAACCAAATAGTATTTTTTCAAAAAGAAAGTCTTTTCTAAACTGAAAAATTCTTTTATGAAAAGACAATTAAATCAAGAGTGTGTGTGTATATGTACTTGAGCAATCCACCAACTACTCTATCCTTTACATTTTACTCTAAAACAAAAGCAATTCTTATACCTAGACACAAGTCTTCATCTTCTTGAAGTCTTCACTTGAAGGATTCTCATCTTCTTGACTTGGTCCAAGCTTGATCCAAAAGCTCCTTGGATCACACCGTGCTAGCTCCAAATCTTGACATTTTATCCTTTGTTGAGCTATGCACCTACTAAGATCTTGATAATGAATCTGTCACTAATTAAACACAAGATCATTAGTAAACATAACTTCATGAGTTGATCATCATCAAAACTAGGATGATAGGCCTTTGGGCCAACAGCATCCACTATTAAGACACCAATACCCTCACGTCAAGTGAGAGCCCACACCTACAGAAATACAATAGGGGTAGATTTTGGTACCCATACCTTCTTGGGTCCATGGGGGTTAGCATCTTTTCTAACCCAAACAAATTTTTTGCAAAATTTGAATTATGTATTCTATCATAGCAAAACTTTACTAGGTGACTCTTATGTCCACATATGTACAAGTGTACACACAAGCATACATAGTGTCATGTATGTGAACATGAGAAGCATGTGTATGTGATTGGTGTGCATGAATATGTGAAACTTATTTCTTTCAAAACATAGATTCTAATTTCTTATGATTCATAGCACATTGGCTCAAAGTGGAGCCCAAACAATCAACACTCTTCTTTAACATAGTTATATCATTTTCAATATTAGAAAAAGAAGTGGAGCATGCAATAGAAACACTAGACGATGAAGCTATAGTAGCATGGTAAGAATGAGAAGCCAAATTATTTTCAAAGAATTATTTTCATTTGAAATAACTTCCAATTCTTTCGAAATCAAAGCAATTTTATTTTTCAAAGAATTGTTCTCTTTTAAAACAAAATCGAGTTTTGAAGACAAAACCTTATTATTCTTCAAAACATCATCACAGTTATTTTTATTCTTCAAAATTTCATTTTCCTTTAAAATAAGGTCCAGTTGGTTTTCAAGGAGTCTCTTTCACTTGAAATCTAACCCTTCTTGTAAAATCATGTCTAGCTTTGAAGACAAATTCTCATTTTTTTTTTAATTTAAACTTTTCTTTTTCAAAAGTTTATATTTTTCAAGCAAGTTTTCACAAAATAATGAAAGTTCTTTATTTAAGACATCAGCATCCATATTGTCATCACCTGAAGAACTAGCACTATCATCTAGTTGAGTATCCGAATGTACCTCAAGGGAGTCATTCCCTTGGACCATGTAACAAGCTTCGTCGGACTCATCTCCACTAGATTCTTTCTTCACATAGTTTGTCGTTTGCAAGTGGGAGAGGTTAATGTACTCCACACTGCAAAAGCGAAATCACAATAAGAAATCTTACTCAAATATTCTTGCTAAGTTTATGCTTAAGTGCCACTAAGGCTTGTGCATTGGCCTCTATATACTTGTCATTATCAAGATAAGATTTCTTGGTAGTGACAGGTAAATATGCATTCCTAGGGTTTTAAGGTATATACTCATCTTATACTTCCACATATCAAAGTTGGTAACATCATACATGGGAGGGGTCATGAAATCTATGAGTATATACTATATGTGTGCAAATGCAATACTAGATTAGCAATTCAAGATTCACTCCTAGGTGGTTAAACCTAATATCAGGAGTGTAGGCTCTGATACCTATTAAAGATACACCTAAAAGGGGGTGAATAGGTATATTAGCTAATCTAATGACAAATGATGCAGAATTAAAAATCAATTGCAACACACTATGTGTAACCAAAGAGTGTAGCCGAATTCCTGGTGAAGGGCTCTAGACTATCTCCTCCTGATTCCTCTAAATAAGAGTTGAGGTGTTATATGGCACACAAACAATACCAAGCATGTATGAGATATAAACATATAAAGCAATGCAAGACATAAGAGAGATAGAGTTTAGAGATACTGGATCAAATGCAAACACCGAGATATGTTTTCGAGATTCGAGTCACTGCTCTACGTCCTCGCCTTCACACAAAAAAAATTTCCACTACATCCATATAGGACCTCCTACAAAGGGAATCTCCATCGAGGAATTTACAATTACAAAGTTAGGAGTACAGAACTCCTCTCTCCAACAACCACCTCTACACAAGAGGCAAAGCACAGAGCCAAAACAACAATCACCTCTACACAAGAGGGATAAAGGCACAAAGCCAAACTCTACCACAATCACCTCTACACAAGCGGGACAAGGCACAAACCCAAACCACAATCTCAATCACCTCTACACAAGAGGGATGAACACAAACCCAAAGCAAAGATTACAACTTGGTGATCACATAGACCACAAACAACTCTTGGTGATCACAATAGACCACAAACAATATTTCTCACAAAAACAAGATCATATAGATAGGATAGAGATGATAGCTCAAGTGTGAGAAAACAAGGTATTGGAAATCAAAATCACAAAGAAAAATACTTGGGAAAATACTAGATAAAAATAGAAATGAAGATCAAAACCAATTTCTCAAAGACTCTATTTTGATTTTTCCAACCCTTAAAAACAAAATAAAAATAAATCTTTTTAGCACAAAAACTCTTCTAAGAACTAGCTACAAAACTCTTGTAAAGATGGGAAAATAGCTCTCTAAATTCTTGTTGAAAGCAGCCCAAAAGATGGCTTATTTATAGCCTCTCAAAAGATATAACCGTTGACAGCAGAAAATGATAGAATTGCCCTCCGTTCGACCGCCCGGTCAACCGACGGGCGGTCGACCGGGCACCGCCTGTCGGTCGACCGACAGTACCCGAGGTGGGGTACTTTTAGGCGGTTGACCGCGCGATCGACCAGCCTACTTGGCTAGTCCTTGTGCACTTTTCGTGCACATCAGTCGACCGGTCTAGTCGACCACCCGCAGATCTGGCAGATATTTTAGGACTAGAAACTTAGACATTTAATCTCCAATAAAATCCCATAAATACTCATAAAATCCACAAAAATAAGCTCTTGTTAGATATTTGAATAACAAATATGTGTAACTAAAAATTAACACATATTACAAACTATTTGAACTATTTTTGTGATATAAAAATTAGGCTTAAATACAAAAACCGTAATTTCTGAAATCCAAATTTTGAAATGGAAATCCGATTTTCCCCAAACTTATATAAACACAAAAATATGATATTGAAACACATTTGAAGCATATTGTGTATGGATAGAATCCAATACACATGTACATGATATATCTCTATGTTTTGACATGAAATCCAAAAATAGGTTTTGTTAATTACAAACTCCAAACGCATGAATAGGATCATCAAAATAATTTTTTCTAAATATATGAAATATATATGTATATAGATAAAATCCAATATACATTAAACCATGTAAACTTGTTTTGATTCTATCTATTCATGAAAACCATATATATGTGAACTTGAAATCCAAAATCGATTAAAACCGAAAGCCAAACTTATTAAACTTTTGTGTGTGACCTTGAGCATATCAACACTATCTATCTTTACACAAAATCTCAACACAACTAAACTAAACACAAACCGAAGTTTTCTTGTAGAACTCTTTCTCCAGGTTGACTTGATCCAAACACGATCCAATGAGCTAGACTCCAACCGAGTGTTAGATACGATCCTGACGAGCGAGCTCTTGAATCTACATGTGTTAGCTCCAAAACTCTTTTATTGAAGCTAAGCACCTACTATGATCTTGATAGTAATTCTGAAACTATATAAATACAAGATCATTAGTACTATAACTGCATGAGTTAATCATCATCAAAACTAGAGTGATGGGCCTTTGGGCCAACAAGAATAAGAGAGAGGGAGAAGAGAGAGGACGAAAGGGGGAAAGAGGAAGGAAGCAGAGGAGGCGGTAGGTCTGGGCTGGCCTCGCCGGCATGTCGGTGTCGGCGGTGACTTTGCCAGGCCGCTGGCGGCGGTCTGGCCTCCCTTAAGAAAAATGAATGAGAACAAGTTTGCCCCTATTAGTTCTTCTTCTCTCAAAGGCTAGTACTCTCTTTCACTCTCTTAGTACTTTCTCTTACTCATTCTCTCACATTTTCTCTCTCATACTCTCTCTCCTTTCTTTTCCACCACCATAAAACCCTAACCACTAGAAAACATATACTCAAGTTGGACTTAGAAAGGGTAAGCCTAAAGAACCATTGAAGTTAGGAGAGGGAAAATAAACATTAGGAGTAATTGGGGTTCAGAAATTAGTTAGATACAGTGAAATTGGGTTTCGGTGACAGGAAAAATAAAATGGAAAGAGATGAAGTGGTATTTTGGTCAGTTTAGATAGAATTATATAAGAAATAAAGAAAATGACTATTTCAGAACTTTTTAATATATAGACGGAGTGACTAACAACGTGGAGTCTTTTGTCCCAACTTATAAGATTTGGGGTATCAAAATGAAAATATAAAAACTTGGGAATGAATATGGAATTAGGAAACAGTTCAGCTGTCGTTATAGAAAAATCCTTTAAAATAAAATCATATCAAAATTTGAACTAGTTTATCAATTATCTTTCATATATTTCAAGTAAGCATAGTCAAAAGTTACAAAAATACTTCCTTCCTCATGGAAGGTTGTGGTTCGAATCTTCTCATCTGCAAAGGGCGAAGGATTATTCAAACTAATTTGCAGGGCACACCAAGAAGATATATCATGCAATGAGTCGACTTCACGATGTATGGAGGCCACTGAGCTTGATTAGTGGTTCATGGAAGTCATTCACAACTTACGAAAAAATTGCACATTGAGGCTACTACCAAGTTCATGAAGAATTGTGATCGTGTCTGTGCAACAAATAAACATTCTGTTCTCCCTTCAAGGGAGCTTTTTTTCCCCATCTACGGGCCTTTCTTCAAAAGAAAAAATTCTTCCATTTATCTTTTTTTTAACAATCATTTTAAGATATTTACAAATAAATATTATCTACATGCTATCTAATATTTAAATTTAAATAAGCATTAATTTAACATCAACTTTCTTACAGTCTTATTCTACAAATAGATCACAACTTTTTTCACAGAAAAAGAATTATGCTAAATAATATACTTATTTGGTAATACTTTGATAATAGGCTTATCAAAGTTTCCCTCAAATTTAAGTTTTAATACCTCGTACTATTTTTCTCTCATACTTAATACCTCATACTATTTTTTCTCCTATTTAATGTCTTAAACTTTTTTCTTTTTACAATATGCTACTTTGAAAAGAATTAAAATCTCCAAATTACCCCTACTTCTTATTCCAAATATATGTAGAAACCTTAATTGAAGAAAATTAAGTGGGGTCACTCATAGAAATAGTGAATGCTGATGTGAAAGAGGCATTGGTGATGGTTTCTAGTGGAAAAAGAGATGATGGTAGTGGTGGTTTTTTGGTGGGCTTCTCAAAAAGAAAAATGAAGAAGTTGAAGTAGAAAATAATATAAATAAGAATGGTGATAGTGGAGGAGAAGGATAAAATGATGTGGAGATGAGAAAAAAATGAGAAGAAGTGGGTTTTTCTGAACAGAAGAAAGTTTGATGAAAAAGATGAAGTTAGAGAAGAAGAGAATAAAAGGGTCATTGATTTTCACTTGAAGGTTAAAATTGTCCAATAAAATCATAAGTGTCAGTTTGTAAAATCAAAAAAAACTTTAGGGTATTAAACATGACGAAAAATAGTGTAGGATATTAAACTTAAAAATGAAGAAAACTTTGAGGTATTTTTTGTGAAATAAGCCTTGATAATACTAATTATTATAAATGTATAATTATTTTTATCATTTTCATTATTAATTTATTTTTATCATTTCTAACGTTCACAGTGAAAAAACCTAGATAGGGGGTGAATAGGTGTTATACTAATCAAATGCACTTTTAAAACTAGTTAAGATGTATGATGCAAGCGGTCACTCAAAATAAGAAATTGAAACCGAAATTCCCCGTGAAGGGCTCTAGAACTTCTCCTCTTTCATTCCTCTAGATTAAGAGTTGAGGTGTTTAATTGCTTCCTTTTTGATATAAGTATAGACCGAAAATGCAAGAAGATGAAATGTGTGCAATATAGAAAAACAAGACAAGTAGTAGCACAAGTATAAGAATGTAAAACAACAAAGAGTAAGAAGAAATTAATCGCAAACACAAGAGAATTTATTTCGAGGTTCGAGCCACTGCTCTACGTTCCGCCTTCACCACTATGAAGGATTTCTGCTAAATCCACAAAGAAAACTTCCACACAGGAACCTTACACTCAAGGGATTTCAATTGGTCTACATAAGACTGAGGTACCCAACTCCAACAATACTATCCTCCACACAAGAGGAACCACAAGTCAATGGAATACAAGTCACTTGGTGATCTAGAAAGCCCACAAACACTCTCTTACAACTTCTTATAGAGTGGAGTATGATTTTTGGCTCAAGAAGTAAAGTGAGAGAAAATTTTCAGTAGTAAAGATTTAGAAGACTTGCAAACCAACTGAAAATATTTTGCAATCGAAAGAACTTTAAAAATGGAAAGTAATGAAACACTTCTTCTCTTGAAAATACTTAAAATTTGGATTTTTTTTCTTGTGGAAAACCAAAGACCCATGACCTATACTTATAGGCAAAGGATAAATACCATTCATAAGTGATACTAGGTCATTAGGAGTGAGTTTAACCACTTGAAAACAAGATATAGCCGTTAGAACCTATAAAAAAACAAAACAGATCCAAAATATAGCCGTTGGTGTCAGTCTGGACAGCTGCCGGTCGACCGGCCGGTTGACCGGCAAGCCACTTGGCAAATAGCCATTGTCTCCGGTCGACCGCCGGTCGACTGCAAGGCAAATTTAAAAAGAGGATTTTAAACTGTCGGTCGACTGGGCCGGTCGACTGGCACAAACAGAGAGTAAGTGCCATGCAGTCGGTCGATCGGTCGGTCGACCGCAGGGGTTAACGGTCGACCGACCCGGTCGACCGACAAATGTGCACAGCAGCTGATTGAGGCTAACCTGCACACAAAATATGAGATTATAGAACTTAAGAAAGAATATGTGCAAGTGCTCAATTCTTCCGCTATAGCAAGTGGCTATGCGGGTCGTGATCCACAAGGAGGGTTTGCGATGGAAGCTTACGGTTTTTTATTGAAATCGTTAAGAAAATAAGCGAAAGTTCTTCTCTGTTTTATGTTATGAAAAAGAAAAAGAAAGTTAATGGTTAAAGTTAAGAAGAAAGCGAGAGATGAAGAAGATGGAAAATCAGAAAATGATAAAAAGCGACTATGTACAATGAAGTGGAGAAAAAAGAGTTGAGGAGGTGTTGATCTATACTTAAGAAGTAAAAGAAAAGAGAGAGAGAAAAGTAAAGAAATACTTTCCTAGGTTGAGTGTTGACTTACTTGGAAACCTTTTTGCAAGTTCTACCTTTTTACTTCGGAGGCGTTCAACGCATAGATCATAAACTTGAGCTCGGTCCCCGTGCACACTATATCGTCGAGCATAAGAAGAACGAAGTGATGCGGAGCTTGGAAGAGGAGAACGTCTTCATAAACTATCGCTGGCTCTCTCGTAGCTTAGCTATACTTGCTTTGGAATTCACTTGTACACTCAACAACAACAACCAAGGTAAAGTAGAAGAGGAAGATGAAACAAAAGAAAATACAAACATAAAAAGAACTTTTACCTTTATTTAATTGCAGAGACAATGGAAGAAAGGAGGAGGGTACATCGTCGGTGTCACACTCAACTTCAGCCTCTCTCTCTTACTTACATGAATCTTCTTCTACCCTAAGTTACATACAAATTACATAACAAGAAAAGAAAAACCTAAACTACAAAGAATTAAAACTAGGCTAAATCCTAATCTGCCTTGACGTCCCATTTTCAGCGCAGATAATGGCCTTTTATAGGCATAAACCTAACAACTAGAATCCCGGGGAGGTCGGGGGAGCAAACGCTCCTCGTAACTCCCCAAGATTGCCGCGAAAACGCGGCCTAAGCCACGTTTTCGCGGCCAGGGTGTGGCCAGATGGCCACACCCTGTTGGTGGGTCTCTCCGGGGGTTTCTTCTGGCTTTATCCTTTATTGGTTTTTGTCGTTTGAGCTCCGGATTTTGACGAAATGACCTTAGATTCTTGGCTTTAACCGATCGATTCTGAGAGGATTCTTCTCAACGTGTTTCAACCTCTTGATTTTGCCCTGATTTTGTGTGTGCGAATTTATTCTGATTTAATTCAGAATTCTGGTTAGCTTTTGGCTCATTTCTCTTTATCTCCTTAAGGATTGGGCCTGCAAATAAATTAAACAAATAATTAGGACAATGCAGGCTTTTATTCTAAAATAAGTATGGAAATGTGACATTAAATATGCAACATTAGCAGCCAATCACACCCCTATACCTATCTTTTGCTCGTCCTCGAGAAAAATAACTAAGCTATACTAAGGATTATTAGACCACTTTCGCAGGTCGCGCGATTGCACTGAGCACGTGCAACAAGCCGTTAAACCTCTAGGTTCCCCCTAGAGGACGAGTTTTGTCTCGTGAGGGTTTTCAGCGGATTGCACCCACAAAATCCATAAAGAAAGGGAAATAAAGAGTTAGTATTTTCGAAAAGCATTTTGAAAGAGAAAAATATTTGAAATATGATTGTAAGATTTAAGCAATCTATAAGTTATAGGAGAACCGAATTTTTCATTCCTAAACTTAGTCTCTATTCAAAAATTTGTTATCAATCAAAGTAAGGAGTCAAATTGTGCTTCTCATCTAGTCTATTGCTTTACCCTAAGTCATATGCACCTTGTGAATGTGAAAATTTTGACTAAGGGTTCATTAACTCTAACTCTTATGCCTTATTTATTTTTATATATATACTTTTTTGTGATATTATTCCTTAGTTTTATTAGGCTTTCTAATCTGCCCATGTAACGAGCCTTTAATCGATGACTCCCAAACCAAACGGTCTTAGGGCACCAGGTGAGAAAACACCCCAAGGACTTAAGGACTCGAGCAAACAAGGCCACAAAACTAAGGATTTTATTATATGAACCTCTTTTAGGCGTGAATACTTATGCTTTATTAGGCACAAATACCCAGCTTAATCAGAGGATTTTTCTTTTCAAACTTATCTAATCATCTTTCGCATAAATACTAAGGCTTGCTTAGGCCAAAGCACCTAGCTAATCAATAATTAGACTTGTTTTTTTTTCAAACTCATCTAATTATCTTTTGCATAAATACTAAGGCTTTCTTAGGCCAAAGCACCTAGCTAATCAATAATTAGATTTGTTTATATATATTTTTTTTTATAAGGCATAAGAATCTTTGTTTTTGAACCCTAAGTGTGTAAGTGTATGAAGTGTGCATATTTCATCAAGGTAAAGATCAAGACTAAATTACTTTGACAAATTATCTTCCTAACTCTATAAATCAAACAAATAATCTTATTTCGACCAAGTATAAGAAATCCTAATTTGGATTTTCCTATTCCTTAAAATTAACTTAATTTCTTACAAAAATAAGTCAAAATATTGTTTCTATTTTTCAAAAAGTTTTTTAAAAGTAAAGAAAAATGTTAATTTTTTTTATTTTAAAGAAAAAGAAAAGTTATGTTAGACCCTCCCCCACACCTATCTCATGCATTGTCCTCAATGTATGAATTAATGCATAGATGCATGAAAAAGAAGAAAGGGAAGGAAAATGGTTACCTTAAGGTGGTGGTTCCGGTGGTGGTCTGATTGGTCCACGAAACATGGCCCAATCAACTTTTTTTGGGTCTCGGAGGAACCCACCAGAAATATCTTTAATATAACCCATTAAAAAGATAAATCCATGAAGGATCTTTATGAAATATTTAACCCCATCTAATTTCCATATTTCATAATTGATTTCGGAGTCAAATTTATCAACCACCTCGTCCCAGAATGGAGTATGAAATGATAGAATGATTGACTTGGACTCATGAAGGATAGGAACTAATACGACTCAGGAAGGTGACTTAAATCAAGTAAAGGTTCAAGAGTTGAATGGGTTCAGGAATTGGGTCCAAGTCAAGAAGTTGAAACTCAAGTCCACATGTATTTTCCAACAATGGAATGTGACCTAATATGGGTGATTCCAGTTCAGGAATGATAGGTGGGGGAATCAAAACTCACTCTAGAATATTATTCAAGTTTGGTAATAAAACAGGAGTCAATATTGATTCAGAAAGTTGAACTGGATCACATATATGAGAATCTAGGTCACATATCTCATTGAGTTCAATATCAAAAAATGGAGAACTTGCCAATTTATCCATAGGATGTTCAAAATTGTAAAGTTGGTCAAGTTCAACATGATCCTCAAAGATGGGTGATTCAATTTCTTTATGAATTGGTACAGGATCCAATGTTGACTCTGGGAAAAGATTGAAGTCAGGTGAAGATACCGGAGTCATAATCGAATCAGGAAATAGAATTGAATTACTAAGTTGGGTTCAGGATCATAATCATTTTTAAGTTCTATTTCAGGAAAAGGAAAACTAGCCAAACTATCAATATCATTTGGAGTTTGGGTAAGTTCAAATGGTTGTGCTGAAATGGAATCTTGATTTCCAAAACTACATGACTCTTCGGCTCTAACAGAATAGTTAGTGACATCAGTACGGTGGGAACGTAGAGATTCGACTATCATATCTATGTCACGATTACGAGTGTTTTGAGCCTGAGTCATGGCTTCAAGCATCTTTTCATAGTTGATAGGTTCATTATTTTGATGAAAAGATGAAGAATTGTCTTGAAAATGGTAGTGAAATTGTGAGTCCATCAGATTTTGGGATTTGTGTTTGGACTCATGCATACTCATTTCCATAATTAATGGTTTCCTATTTTGGACGGGTGGAACTGAGTATGAATCTTGAACATAATGTGGACTAGGTGGAGAAGGAGGGCAAGGTGGCTGGAAATTATGCTCGAGGGAGGTGAATCCCCACTGACTCGGTGAAGAGTTGAAATCATTATGAAAATTATAGTTATTAGATGGGGGTATGGGTCATATTGATTCGGATAAGACCAATCTGGCACACTAGGTTGGTCAAAGTTATGATATGTCGGGTTGGTAATATCCGAAAATGAAGTCGGTGTGTAATATGGATTATTATTGTAGTTGAAAAAATTATTATTGTAGTCCATATCACACAATAGAATACAAACAAAGAAAAACAAACAAATAAACAAACAAAAAAGAGAAAATTCTAGCCTAAGTTAGGGTAGACTTAGGACCTAGACGACTCCTAACTGGTTAGACTGTCCACGGGAGGTCTAATGTAGACTTTAACCACAAGCTAATCAGCCAGGTCAGGGCAAGGTTGGTGGGAGGTTTTCCGTCAAAGACGTTCCTTAATTAAATAACCACCAACCTTCGGGCTTTCGGCCCTCAATCCCTTTCCTAGACACTGATTTTGCAGGAGTTAGATTCCAACATTTTTCCCCCTTAGGATAATCTCCTAATTGAGTCCGAGATGTCCCTAGGGCCAACGTCTACTCAATTTTCGTTAGGCTTGGGTTAGTGAGTGCTTGGAATCTGATTTTGGGGTTAAGAAAGGGTGATTAAATCCCCACCTTATCTTGTTATGGGTTAGTGCCCTTAAAATAATTTTGTGCAAGTGTACAAGATATGTAAGATTCACTCAAAGCGATATAAACAACCAAGAAGTGAGTCCTATGCTAAATGCAATGCATACGTACCTTGCTCCAGCACTCTTCAACAGTAAAAAATAAAGGAATTAAAAAGACACGTGCCTAAAATGCAAATGTCTAATCAATTTTTATCTTTTCAACAAATATTTTACTGTTGATTATTAGCAGGCTTATGTTATGGCATATAAGAAAAATTAAAGTTGCAGCAAACTAGAATATTTTTAAACTAAGCAGCCCTGCAAAAAGCTGTTAGTAGTCAACTCTTCCTTGCCGCGGATCCGCGGCTTTTGCCGTGGAAACGCTGCAATTCAGAGGGCCCTTGGTCTCTGCTTTTTGGAACAGAGGCCAAGGCCACTTATATGTCACTGCAATAATAATTTTCTGCCTTGCTTGCCCTGTAACCTGCAACAGAGAAGAAAATTCGTTTAGTTCTAAAAAATTTGCAATAAAAATTCAGATTTCAATAAAAACCGTTTTACCCTCCCCGGCAACGGCGTCAAAATTTGATTGAGGCTAAACCTGCACACAAAATACGAGATTATAGAACTTAAGAAAGAATATGTGCAAGTGCTCAATTCTTCCGCTATAGCAAGTGGCTATGCGGGTCGTGATCCACAAGGAGGGTTTGCGATGGAAGCTTACGGTTTTTTTATTGAAATCGTTAAGAAAATAAGCAAAAGTTCTTCTCTGTTTTATGTTATGAAAAAGAAAAAGAAAGTTAATGGTTAAAGTTAAGAAGAAAGCGAGAGATGAAGAAGATGGAAAATCAGAAAACGATGTAAAGCGACTATGTACAATGAAGTGGAGAAGAAAGAGTTTGAGGAGGTGTTGATCTATACTTAAGAAGTAAAAGAAAAGAGAGAGAGAAAAGTAAAGAAATACTTTCCTAGGTTGAGTGTTGACTTACTTGGAAACCTTTTTGCAAGTTCTACCTTTTCCTTCAGAGGCGTTCAACGCATAAATCATAAACTTGAGCTCGGTCCCCGTGCATATTATATCGTCGAGGAGAACGTCTTCATGAACTATCGCTGGCTCTCTCGTAGCTTAGTTATACTTGCTTTGGAATTCACTTGTACACTCAACAACAACAACCAAGGTAAAGTAGAAGAGGAAGACGAAACAAAAGAAAATACAAACATAAAAAGAACTTTTACCTTTATTTAATTGCAGAGACAATGGAAGAAAGGAGGAGGGTACATCGTCGGTGTCACTCTCAACTTCAGCCTCTCTCTCTTACTTACATGAATCTTCTTCTACCCTAAGTTACATACAAATTACATAACAAGAAAAGAAAAACCTAAACTACAAAGAATTAAAACTAGGCTAAATCCTAATCTGCCTTGACGTCCCATTTTCAGCGCAGATAATAGCCTTTTATAGGCATAAACCCAACAACCAGAATCCTGGGGAGGTCGGGGGAGCAAACACTCCCCGTAACTCCCCAAGATTGCCGCGGAAACGCGGCCCAAGCCGTGTTTCCGCGGCCAGGGTACACCCTGTTGGTGGGTCTCTCCGGGGTTTCTTCTGGCTTTATCCTTTGTTGGTTTTATCGTTTGAGCTCCGGATTCTGACGAAATGACCTTATATTCTTGGCTTTAACCGATCGATTCTGAGAGGATTCTTCTCAACCGATTTCAACCTCTTGATTTTGCCCTGATTTTGTGTGTGCGAATTTATTCTGATTTAATTCAGAATTCTGGTTGGCTTTTGGGCTCATTTCTCTTTATCTCCTTAAGGATTGGGCCTGCAAATAAATTAAACATATAATTAGGACAATGCAGGCTTTTATTCTAAAATAAGTATGGAAATGTGACATTAAATATGCAACATTAGCAGCCAATCACAGCACGCACATGGCCCAAAATGCCCGGTCGACCGTTTTGGTCTGAAACAGATACGGTCGACCGGTTGGTCAACAGGTATGGCCTGAAATATAATTTAAACAGATTTTTGAATTTGAAAATATTTTTAAAATATTTTTCATTAGTTTGAGGGTTATGTAGCATAGAATAGGAGATAAAATACATGTTCTAAACTTGATATAAAATTTGAAAAATTATGAAACATGTATATTAGCCAAACATGCAACAAAACCAATTGATTGCACACACTTGTTACATTATTCTTTATTACATATCCACATTTATCATGTAATAAATCTGCTAAATTCCTTATCTTAAATGTTTATTTTGCAAAAGATAATCATGGGGAGAAAGAGGATAAAATCAAATAAGTATTAGTTAAATTCAGATTTTACTAGATCTATTTGGTTAGAGGAGGATGATCCCAAATCCAATTGGTTAAATTCAATTTTTGATGAATCAAGCAGTTAAAGCTAAAGATCAACCGAGGATAACGTCAAATAAAGAGTCCAAATCCAAAGGGATAAATGGATAGAGAGAAGATCAACAGATGAGATGAATCAATTTTGACTCAGATTCTGGCTGGATACATTTCAGTATTTGAATCATAACTTTCGCTACCAGAACTCAAATCTGATGATTCAAGATGATCCAGAAAGAGCACTTAAAGGGGTACAACTCTTAAGTTGATCATTATTTCTAATTCTGTCATTTGATAAGCTATATTTAGCAAACAATACGCCAATAAGGTACAGATCAGAACTGAATATCCATATCAAATCAAGTTTGGAGAGAAGGGGAGGATTCAAATTCAGAAATAGACAGCTTCCCTTATCTTCATACTCCTCTACCCTCTGCATTTCTCCTATAAATACCTACAATCTCAAAGGAAAGAGGAGGATGACCAAGCAGAGAGTAGAACTTAGGCTAATTTGTAGTTTGTAACTTAGGTTTTTATTTTTATTTTCTTTATGTAACTGAGAGGAGATGATACTTTCATGGAGGAATGAGAGCAAGCTTGTACTGCAGGTGACACCGGCGTAAGTGATCTCTTCTTCCATTATTATTTGAATTGAATCAAAGTTACTTTTTCTTCTTTACTCTTGTTTTCGTTTACTCTCCTCTAATGTGTTGCAATCCAAGTGAATCTGATAGCCTCGAGACTGCTTCGCCATTGTAAGTACCCTTGATGGCCTATGGTGATGAACAACTATTCTCTTGCTAGTATAGCTTGCCCTTTTATTCTTAGTGTAGATCGGGAATGGGGAAGATCCTACACGCTATGCTTGATTGCCATCAAAGACAAGGTAAGTCATAGCTACGAATCTAAAGAATATGAGCACAAAAGGGGTAAGTAACTTTTAGTTTCTTTCTTTTCTTTTAATTCTTTAGTTTAGAACACTATAATCTATCACTTCTTTTATCATTCCTTTTCCATTTCTTTGTACATATCATTTCTAGTTTTCCCATCTTCTTAATCTACCATCTTCTTCCTAATTCAACTTTAACTCAATTTTTCCTTTTTCTTTTGAAGAACTAAAAGAAGAATTTTAACCATTCTTTGAAACTTAAAAGAGAACTTATAAAAAAAAAAGCTTCCATCGCTAGTCCCTCCTTGTGAATCACAATCCGCATAGCCACTTGCTACTGTGGTAGAATTGAGCATCTTGCACTACTATTTTAAAAGTTCTGAAATTCTGTATTTTTGTGCTGGTAAAACCTCAATCAAATTTTTGGCGTCGTTGCCGGGGAGGGACGGTAAGTTATTCTCTTTTTAGATTTACATTTTTTGTTAACTTTCTTTTTTGTTCTTGGTGTACAGGTTTGATAACAAGGAATTTTTGCTGCAGTGGACATATAAGTGGCCTTGGACTCTGCTCAAGAAAGCAGAGCCAAGAAGCCCTCAGATTTGCTACATTCCTGTGGCAATCTGAGTGAACTACTAAACTGTATTTTCTGCAGGTTAGCTGAATTGTAAAGTTTAATATCTGTAACTATTAATTTCCTTATTTGTCTCACTGTACTTCCTTTTTAACCTAAACAGTAAAATGATGTTTGTTAAATGCTAAAAACGGTTTAGACTTTGCATTTAGGCACGTGTTTAATTCGTTTACATTTTACATTTCTGTTGAAGAGTGCTTGAGTAAAAGGTATGTTTGCATGGCATATAGTTTAGGAAACATTCTTGAGTGATTATTTGCTTATTGAATGTTACTTTTCTTTATCCTGCACACTTTGCACAATCAATCTTAAGGGCTTGTCCTATAAACAAGATAAGGTGGGGAAGTCATTACCCTCCCTTAGCCCACAAATAATCTCCTCACTCACTAACCCAAGCCCAAGTAAAACTGAGTAGACGTTGGCCTTAGGGACATCTCAGACTCAATTAGGAGATTATCCTAAGGGGGAAGGTGTAAGAATTTGACTCCTGTCATATCAGTGTCTAAGGAAAGGGATTGAGGGGCGAAACCCCAAAGGCTGGTGGTTTGGCTTAATTAGGCCCGTCGCTTTTGCGTGGATACCTCCCACCAATCTTGCCCTGACTTGGCTGATTAGCTTGTGGTCAAATTCTGCATTATACCTCCTGTGGACAGTCTAACCAGTTAGGAGTCGTCTAGGTCAAAAGTTTACCCTAACTTAGTTTAGAATTTTTTTTTCTTTATTTGATTATTTGTTTGTGTTTTATTGTGTGATATGGCTTATAACAATGATTTTTCCAATTTTAATAGTAATCCATGTTACACCTCTTTTTCGGATATTACCAACCTGGCATATCATAACTTTAACCAACATAGTGTGCCGGATTGGTCTTATCCGAATCAATATAACTCATGCCCCCAATCTTATAACCATAGTTTCCAGAATAATTTCAACTCTTCACAGAGTCAATGGGGATTCACCTTCCCTGAGTTTAATTTTCAACCAACTTGTCCTCCTTATCTACCTTGTGTTGGCCCAAAAGGTTACACTCTCCATTTGTTTTTGGTTTTGATGATGACAAACCAAATATGAGCTATTTGGTACTAATAAGTTTATTAAGATGAGTTTCAGGTTTGTACAAATTTTGGAGGCCATTGCTAGCTATTGCAACAACTTCTAGGTTCATGAAGCTATGAAGGCATATTGCACATCAAGGAAGGATCATAGAAGAAGAAGGCTCTAGCAAGGATAGCATGGCTCAAAGATTTGAAGATTGCTATGCAAATTTTATTTTTAGTTTTATAGTTTAGAAGTTTGTTCAAGAATAGTGGATAGGTTTGAAGCTCTATCACACACGTTTTTGCGCACATGTTCAATCCAAAATGTTTTCCTATAATTTATACAAAAATATTTTGCATACAAGATTTTGCCTACAGATATATATTTATGTTTTATACTAATCCCTGTTCAAAAGTATTTTTATCAAAATCTTAATCTTTTTCTAAATTCTTTCTAAGTCTGATTTTTGACCAGTTCCGGTCGACCGGCCGGTCGACCGAATCTGTGTCAGGTTTTACCGGTCGACCGTCCCAGTCGACCGAGGTTCTGGCAGATGCACGTATCCGTGTGCATGTCTGTCGGTCGACCGACACGGTCGACCGGACTATAGTTTTTGCTCTCTGGTTTTTCCGGTCGACCGGGTCGGTCGACCGAATGCCTGTAACGGTCATAATTTTGAACTAGCGGTCGACCGCACCGGTCGACCGAGCTAGCCGTTGAACAGTAACGGGCAATTTTTAAAGAGCTGTTTATTTTTGTCTTTTTGTGTTTAAAATTAGTTTAATTAATATATTCTGAACTAATTACCTCCTAAACATCAGTAATTATGTTTTATCCCTAAACCCTAGCCCTCTCCTATAAATAGAGGTGTTTGGGGAGAGATTGGTTACAACAATTATTGCTACAAAATTCAAAAGTTTAAGGCTTTCAAAAGTTCTTGGTTTTTGTGCTAAATTCTCTCAATTTTCTGAAGGGTTTTCAAAAGATTTTCTCTGATTTCAATTTCTTTTCCTTACACACAAAAGAGCTTCAATTCTACTCATTATTCTCTAAGGACCTTTGTAAGGGAAGAGATTTTTGAAAGAGAGAGTTTGTGGTCTTGTGACTACTCAGAGATTCTTGTGATTGTAATTGTGGAGTTGGGTACTCCGGTTGTAATTGTTCTTTGTGATAGTGGAAGTAGCTAGAATCCTTCTGGGGAAGGCGGGGAGTAGAGCTGGGTGCTCGAACCTCGATAACATATCCTTGTGTTTGCGATTGGTTTACTTTCTTGCACTCTTTACTTTACTATACTTGCTCTTATTCTTGCTCATCATAATCATTGTCATATTTACTTGCTTGCATTCATCTTGTGTATCTTGATTGCTAATTGTTGTAGCTTTAAAATTTTTTATTTGCCCTTTGATTAGCATTGTCACCTATTCACCCCCCCTCTAGGTGACTTTTCAATTGGTATCAGAGCTTGGACTCTAGGTTTGGCTTAACATCCATAGAGAGATCCTTAAAATTTGCTAATCAACATTTTCATTTCATCCATTCATCACTAGTAAACATGGCCGACAACATTAAATCCCCACCTAAATTTGATGGACTCAATTTCCCAATTTGGAAGGTTAGGATGACTATATTTTTGCAATCTTTGGGTAGCTTAGTAGCCAAGTCCTTGACCAAACCCTATGAAGCACCCGATGGTGATGAGAGCACTTGGACCGACCTTGACTTTAAACTATATGAGGCTAACTCCAAGGCCCAAAACTCCCTATTAACCGCCTTGAATGAAGATGACCTTACACGGGTAATTCATTGCCAATCCGCCTATGAGATTTGGCAACACTTATTGGTCACACACGAGGGGACTTTACAAGTCAAGAGAGCTAAGATAGATCTCTTGAGGTCCCAATATGAGTCATTTAAAATGCTTGATGATGAGTCTATCGATAGTATGGCTACAAGGTTTACTAAAATCACTAATGGTCTTTCTTCCTTAGGTGATGACATCTCCAACGATCAAAAGGTGCGGAAAGTAATTCGGGCTCTTCCTTCATCATGGGAGATCAAGGCCACCACCTTGAAGGAGTTGAACGACAAGGACGAGATGGACCTCATTAGTCTCATTGGGAACCTAAAGACCCATGAGATGGAGAAGAAGGCAAGAGAAGAGGCCACTACTTCAAAGAAGAAATCCATAACCTTCAAGACTTCATCCACCAATGATGACGATGAAGATGACGAAGAAGAAGATGAGGAGCTTACTCTACTTGTTCGCAACGTCAAGAGGATGTATCGGAAGAACAAACTCAACTTCCGGAGAAAATTTGAAGGCAAAGAGGAGCGGAGGATCATATGCTACAATTGCCGCAAACCCGGACATATCATGGCGGATTGTCCGGAGTTCAAGAAGAAAATGACTTCCTCCTTCAAGCCAAAGAAGCCGGAGGAAAAGAAAGCTTACAAAGCTACGTGGGATTCGGAAAGCGAGTCCGAAGAGGAGGTGGATCAAGCTAATATGTGTTTCATGGCAAACACACCCAAGGTAACCCCTCAATCCCTTGATGATGAAGATGATGATGTAAGTAAGGAAGTTCTAGTGCATGCTTTTGT
Source organism: Agave tequilana (assembly GCA_038442645.1). Lineage (NCBI taxonomy): Eukaryota > Viridiplantae > Streptophyta > Magnoliopsida > Asparagales > Asparagaceae > Agave > Agave tequilana. The sequence goes on along the minus strand of JAVJIF010034267.1, from coordinate 100,298 downwards.
AGAACTTTCTGAAACTTATGATAACAAGAAACTTGAATGCATAAAATTACAAAAAGAAGTTGCTTTTCTTAAGAATGAACTTGCTATGGTTTCTAAAGAAAAGGATAATATTTCTTCTAATCTCATTTCTATACAAAAAGAATTTAATGCCTACAAAGTTTCTTGTAAAGCAAAATCTCCTATTATTGATGAACAAGAAATTTCTTTCTTTAAATCAAAAATGAATGATTTTGAAAAAGTTTTAAATGATTGTGCTTTTAATACCAAGAAACTTGAGAACATGTTTTCTAAAAAGCACACTTCACATGCTAACACTTCACAAGCTAAGAATTCTCATGCTCACACCACTCATGCTAAAGTTTCTCATGCTCACAAATCACACACTCACTATGCTTTTAAATATGGTAGAGTGTATAGATGCACATATTGTGGTAAAAATGGACATTTAGCTAAGTTTTGCTATGATCAACTAAATAGAACAAATAATCTTGTTTGGGTTCATGACACTAACCCCAGAGGACCCAAGAAAATGTGGGTACCAAAATCAAGTCTTAAATTGTTTGATGTAGGTACACACCAAAGCTCCAAGACGTAGGGAGCGGTGGTACCTTGATAGTGGTTGTTCAAGACACATGACATGGGACATCAACAACTTCACAACCCTATCAAGGTACATGGAAGGTGGCACCGTCACCTTCGGGGATGACTCCAAAGGAACTATCATCGGTATAGGTAACATTCAAATTGGTGCATCTCCTATTATTGAGAATGTTGTTTTAGTTGATGGTTTGAAACATAATTTGCTTAGCATTAGCCAACTTTGTGACCGTGGACTTAAAGTTGTTTTTGATGATTCTTCTTGCAAGATTTTTAATGTTAAATCTAATAATTGTATTCTTACCGGTTTTCGTGATAATAATGTTTATATTATTGACATGCTTAATTTAGATTGTTCTACTAAATGCTTGAATGCTTTTGATGAAAATTCTTGGCTTTGGCATAGTAGACTAGGACATGCATCTTTTGACCATATTTCTAGGATTAATTCAAAGGAATTGGTGAAGGGTATACCTTACTTGAATTTTGAGAAAGACCGCATTTGTGGTGCGTGCCAACTTGGGAAACAAACCAAGTCTTCCTTTAAACCAATCAAGGATATCATGTCAACTAGGCCTTTAGAATTAATTCATATGGATCTTTTTGGACCAACTAAAACTAAGAGTTTAAATGGAAGTAGATTTGTATTTGTTTTGGTTGATGATTTCTCCCGTTTTACTTGGGTTTTCTTTTTGCAACATAAAGATCAAACTTTTTCTCATTTTAAGATTTTTCGAAAAAGAGTTGAAAAAGAAAAAGGTTTTCCGATTTTGAAAATAAGGAGTGATAGAGGTGGTGAGTTTGTTAACCAACTCTTCATGACTTATTGTGATGAAAAAGGAATTAAGCATGAAATGTCTTGTCCTAGAACTCCATAACAAAATGGAGTTGTAGAAAGGAAAAATAGAACACTTCAAGAGATGGCTAGGACAATGATAAGTGAGTATGACCTCCCTCAATATTTATGGGCCGAGGCCGTAAACACCACATGCTATATATCGAATCGTATTTATTTGTGCAAAAATTCTTCAAAAACATCATTTGAAATGTATCATTCTAGAAAACCAAATGTTGCATATTTCAAAGTTTTTGGATGCAAGTGTTTTGTTTTAAATACTAAGGATAATTTGGGTAAATTTGATGCTAAGGCTTATGAAGCTATCTTTGTTGGATATTCTTCTACTAGCAAAGCATATAGAGTGTTTAATAGATCTACACTTACCATTGAAGAATCCATGCATGTTAAATTTGAAGAATCTAATGTGGTTGTTGAGAATGTTGTAGAGATTGAACCATTAGGTGAAGACATGGAGAGACTATCCTTGAAGGACTCACCCGCTTAAGAAGAAAAGCTAGATTCAATTGGTGAAGTTCAAGAGGATAAAGAGGAAAGCTCTCAACCGCTTCCTAAAGCTTGGAGATACGCTACAAATCATCCGAAGGAGCTCATCTTGGGTGATGCATCTAGAGGAGTCACTACGCGCTCCAAATTCCATGACCTATGTGGTAACTTTGCTTTCATTTCTCATTTTGAACCCAAGGGCATTCTCGAAGCCGAGACGGACCCATATTGGTTGCTTGCCATGCAAGAGGAACTCAATCAATTTGAGCGCAACTAAGTTTGGCACCTTGTTCCTAAGCCCCACGATAGACCAATAATTGGTACTAAGTGGATCTTTAGAAACAAGATGGATGAGTCCGGAAATGTCATTAGGAATAAAGCTAGGTTAGTGGCCCAAGGTTACACTCAAGTTGAAGGAATTGACTTTGAGGAGACCTTTGCACCCGTAGCACGGCTTGAAGCCATACGGATGACACTAGCTTTTGCATGTTTTAAAAATTTTAAACTTTTTCAAATGGATGTAAAAAGTGCATTTTTAAATGATTTTATTAATGAAGAAGTTTATGTTGCTCAACCTCCCGGTTTTGTTGATCATGTTCATCCCGATTTTGTTTTTAAACTTGATAAAGCTTTGTATGGATTGAAACAAACTCCAAGAGCTTGGTATGAAAGGCTTTCCAGTTTTCTCATTTCAAATGATTTTGTTAAAGGCAAAGTAGACACAACTCTTTTTACTAAGCATGTTGATAATGATATTTTAATTGTGCAAATTTATGTTGATGATATAATTTTTGGATCTACTAATGAGCTTTTGTGCAAGGAGTTTGAAAAGGTAATGCAACTAGAATTTGAAATGTCTTCCATGGGTGAGCTTAATTTCTTTCTTGGACTCTAAATCAAGCAATTGCAAGACGGAACCTTCATTAACCAAGCCAAGTACGCAAAGGAGCTAGTAAAGAAGTTTGGGCTTGAAGGATCAAAGGCTTGCAACACTCCAATGGCAACTACAACCAAGCTTGATAAGGACGATCAAGGTAAAAATGTTGATATTAAATTATATAGAAGCATGATAGGAAGTCTTTTATATTTAACGGCAAGTAGGCCGGATATCATGTTTAGTGTGTGTCTTTGTGCTAGATTTCAATCGTGTCCTAAAGAGTCTCATCTTATTGCGGTAAAACGCATTATTCGTTATATTAAGGGCACAATTGGAATGGGTCTTTGGTATCCGAAAACTAGAGATTTTTCAATGAATAGTTATTCGGATGCCGACTATGCGGGTTGTAGAGTAGATAGAAAGAGTACTAGTGGGACATGTCAATTTCTTGGTAATTGTCTTGTTTCATGGTCCTCTAGGAAGCAAAATTCCGTAGCTCTCTCAACCGCCGAGGCGGAGTATGTTGTCGCGGGGGCTTGTTGTGTACAAGTCCTTTGGATGAAACATACTCTCCTTGATTTTGATTTGCACTTTGATCATATAAAAATATTTTGTGATAATACTAGTACTATACACATGACTAAGAATCCAAATCAACATAGTAAGACCAAGCACATTGAGATTAGATATCACTTTCTTAGAGATCATTTTGAGAAAGGTGATATAGATATTGATTATGTTTCCACGGATTTACAACTAACCGATATTTTCACTAAACCTCTTGATTTTGCTAGATTTTCGTTTATTTGTGGAGAACTTAATGTTTGTATTATTGAATAGACATGTTTTTCATAACCCTTTTTGATGTATGACAAAAAGGGGGAGAATAAGTTTACATGGACAAAAATAAGTTCATTTGGTCTTGGTTCCAAATGAATTTATATGTTTTGGTTTTAATAAATTTTGATATGAGTTTTGTGTTTTATGAAATTGAGAAATCTTGTATATTGTTTCTATTGGTATTATTTCTATTGGTATTGTTTCAATTTGGTTTCATTTGATATCTTTTTGTATACTGTTTCTATTGGTATTGTTTCTATTGGTATTGTTTCAATTTGGTTTCATTTGATATCTTTTCTATGAATTCTTGTGTTTTAAGTTTAAATAATATAGCACAATGTGAGGGGGAGTTTTCTCCTCCCCTATATTTTTGTTTATAGCCTATTTGTTTTGTCATCATTAAAAAGGGGGAGATTGTTGGCCCAAAAGGTTACACTCTCCATTTGTTTTTGGTTTTGATGATGACAAACCAAATATGAGCTATTTGGTACTAATAAGTTTATTAAGATGAGTTTCAGGTTTGTACAAATTTTGGAGGCCATTGCTAGCTATTGCAACAACTTCTAGGTTCATGAAGCTATGAAGGCATATTGCACATCAAGGAAGGATCATAGAAGAAGAAGGCTCTAGCAAGGATAGCATGGCTCAAAGATTTGAAGATTGCTATGCAAATTTTATTTTTAGTTTTATAGTTTAGAAGTTTGTTCAAGAATAGTGGATAGGTTTGAAGCTCTATCACACACGTTTTTGCGCACATGTTCAATCCAAAATGTTTTCCTATAATTTATACAAAAATATTTTGCATACAAGATTTTGCCTACAGATATATATTTATGTTTTATACTAATCCCTGTTCAAAAGTATTTTTATCAAAATCTTAATCTTTTTCTAAATTCTTTCTAAGTCTGATTTTTGACCAGTTCCGGTCGACCGGCCGGTCGACCGAATCTGTGTCAGGTTTTACCGGTCGACCGTCCCAGTCGACCGAGGTTCTGGCAGATGCACGTATCCGTGTGCATGTCTGTCGGTCGACCGACACGGTCGACCGGACTATAGTTTTTGCTCTCTGGTTTTTTCGGTCGACCGGGTCGGTCGACCGAATGCCTGTAACGGTCATAATTTTGAACTAGCAGTCGACCGCACCGGTCGACCGAGCTAGCCGTTGAACAGTAACGGGCAGTTTTTAAAGAGCTGTTTATTTTTGTCTTTTTGTGTTTAAAATTAGTTTAATTAATATATTCTGAACTAATTACCTCCTAAACATCAGTAATTATGTTTTATCCCTAAACCCTAGCCCTCTCCTATAAATAGGGGTGTTTGGGGAGAGATTGGTTACAACAATTATTGCTACAAAATTCAAAAGTTTAAGGCTTTCAAAAGTTCTTGGTTTTTGTGCTAAATTCTCTCAATTTTCTGAAGGGTTTTCAAAAGATTTTCTCTGATTTCAATTTCTTTTCCTTACACACAAAAGAGCTTCAATTCTACTCATTATTCTCTAAGGACCTTTGTAAGGGAAGAGATTTTTGAAAGAGAGAGTTTGTGGTCTTGTGACTACTCAGAGATTCTTGTGATTGTAATTGTGGAGTTGGGTACTCCGGTTGTAATTGTTCTTTGTGATAGTGGAAGTAGCTAGAATCCTTCTGGGGAAGGCGGGGAGTAGAGCTGGGTGCTCGAACCTCGATAACATATCCTTGTATTTGCGATTGGTTTACTTTCTTGCACTCTTTACTTTACTATACTTGCTCTTATTCTTGCTCATCATAATCATTGTCATATTTACTTGCTTGCATTCATCTTGTGTATCTTGATTGCTAATTGTTGTAGCTTTAAAATTTTTTATTTGCCCTTTGATTAGCATTGTCACCTATTCACCCCCTCTAGGTGACTTTTCACCTTGTCCACAATATTTTCAAGATTCTTACTCAGTTCCACCAGTCCAAAATAGAAAACTATCAATTTTGGAAATGAGTATGCGTGAGTCCAAACAACAATCACAAAATCTGACGGACTCACAGTAACTTCCAAAATAACACTTCATCTTTTCAAGTCCAATAGCAACAAAATGATGAACCAATCAACTATGAAAAGATGCTTGAAGCCATGACTCAGGCTCAAAATGCTCGTAATCATGACATAGATATGACGGTCCAAACTCTACGTTCTCACCGTTTGACCAGATCTGATGCCGCTAACCATTTTGTTAAAGCCGAAGAGTCATGTTGTTTTGAAAAATAAGGTTCCATTTCAGCACAATCATTTGAACTTGCCCAAACTCTAAATTTTGAAAGTGACATTGACAGTTTGGCAAGTTATCCCTTTCCTGAAATTGAACTTGAGAATGAATATGATCATGAACCTCAACTTAGTGATTCAATTCTACTTCCTGATTCAATTATGACCCCGGTGTCTTCGCCTGATTTCAATTTTTTTCCGAGTCAACATTAGATCCTGTGCCAATTCATAATGAAATTGAATTGCCCATCTTTGATGATCATTATATTAAACTTGACCAATTTCATACTTTTGAAAGTCCCATTGACAAATTGGCAAGTTCTCATTTTTATGAAATTGAACTCAATGAGAAATGTGACCTAGATTCTCAATTTTGTGATCCAATTCAAATTCCAGAATCAATGTTAACTCCTGTTTTGTTACCCGACTTGAGTAATATTTTAGAGTCAGTTTTGATTCACACACCTGTTATTCTTGAACTTGAATCACCAATATTAAATCACATTCCATTGTGGGAAAATGAATGTGGACTTGAGTTTCAACTTCTTGATTTGGACCCACTTCCTGAACCAATCTCGACTCTTGAACTTTACTTGACTTAAGTCACTTTCCTGAGTCGGTATTAGTTTTCGTACTTTCTAAGTCCAAGTCAATCATTCTATCTTTTCACATTTCATTCTGGGACAAGGCGGTTGACAAAATTGACTCGGAAATTAATTATGAAATTTGAAAATTAGATGGGGTTAAATTTTTAATAAAAACCGTTCATATATACATCATTTTAGTGGGTTATATAAGAGAGATTTCTGGTAGGTTCCTCCGAACTCCATAAAAAGTCAATTCGGCCGCATTTCGTGGACCAATTAGACCACCACCTTAAGGTAGTATTTTCCTTCTCTTTCTTCTTTTTCATGCATCCATGCATTAATTCATACATTGAGGACACTGCATGAGATAGGTGTGGGGGAGGGTTCTAACATAACTTTGGTTTTTCTTTTTATTAAAAAATAAATTTTTTTTAACAATTTCTTTACTTTTAAAAAACTTTTTGAAAATAGAAACAATATTTTGACATATTTTTGTAAGAAATTAAGTCAATTTTAAGGAATAAGAAAATCAAAATTAGGATTTCTTATACTTGGTCAAAATAAGATTATTTGTTTGATTTTTAGGGGTAGGAAGATAATTTGTCAAAGTAATTTAGTCTTGATCTTTACCTTGAAGAAATATGTACACCTTATACACTTACACACTTAGGGTTCAAAAATAAAGATTCTTATGTCTTATGAAAAAAGAAAACAAAAGAAAAAAAGAGAAAAAAATATCTATGAAAGATGAACAAATCTAATTATTGATTAGCTAGGTGCTTTGGCCTAAGTAAGCCTTAGTATTTATGTGAAAGATGATTAGATAAGTTTGAGAAAATATATATATATATTTATATACATAAAATCCTCTGATTAAGTTGGGTATTTGTGCCTAATAAAGCATAAGTATTCACGCCTAAAAGTGGTTCATATAATAAAATCCTTAGTTTTGTGGCCTTGTTTGCTCGAGTTTTCAAGTCCTTGAGGTGTTTTCTCACCCGATGCCCTAAGACAATTTGGTTTGGGAGTCATCGATTAAAGGTTCGTTACATGGATAGATTAGAAAGCCTAAAAGAAATAAGGAATAATACCACAAAAATATATATATATATATATATAAATAAATAAATAAGGTATAAGAGTTAGAGTTAAAGAACCCTTAGTCAAAATTTTCACGATCACAAGGTGCATATGACTTAGAGTAAAGTAATAGACTAGATGAGAAGTACAATTTGACTCCTTACTTTGATTGATAACAAATTTTTGAATAGAGACTAAGTTTATGAATGAAAAAATCGATTTTCCTATAACTTATAGATTACTTAAATCTTACAATAATATTTCAAATAATTTTCTCTTTCAAAATAATTTTCGAAAATACTAACTCTTTGTTACTCTTTCTTTATGGATTTTGTGGGTGCAATCCACTGAAAACCCTCACGAGATAAAACTCGTCCTCTAGAGAAAACCTAGAGGTTTAACGGCTTGTTTCACAAGCTAAGTGCAATCGCGTGACCTGTGAAAGTGGTCTAATAATCTTTGGTTAAGTTTTGTTGTTTTGCTCGAGGACGAGCAAAAGATAGGTGTGGGAGTGTGATTGCACACATTTATTATATTATTCTTTATTACATATCCACATTTATCATGTAATAAATCTGCTAAATTCCTTGTCTTAAATGTTTATTTTGCAGAAGATAATCATGGATAGAAAGAGGATAAAATCAAATAAGTAACAGTTAAATTCAGATTTAAGTAGATCTATTTGGTTAGAGGAGGATGATCCCAAATCCAGTTGGTTAAATTCAGTTTTTGATGAATCAAGCAGTTAAAGCTAAAGATCAACCGAGGATAACGTCAAATACAGAGTCCAAATCTAAAGGAATAAATGGATAGAGAGAAGATCAACAGATGAGATGAATCAATTTTGACTCAGATTCTGGCTGGATATATTTCAGTATTTGAATCATAACTTTGGCTACCAGAACTCAAATCTGATGATTCAAGATGATCCAGAAAGAGCACTTAAAGGGGTACAACTCTTAAGTTGATCATTATTTCTAATTCTGTCATTTGATAAGCTATATTTAGCAAACAATACGCCAATAAGCTGCAGATCAGAACTGAATATCCACATCAAATCAAGTTTGGAGAGAAGGGGAGGATTCAAATTCAGAAATAGACAGCTTCCCTTATCTTCATACTCCTCTACCCTCTGCATTTCTCCTATAAATACCTACAATCTCAAAGGAAAGAGGAGGACGACCAAGCAGAGAGTAGAACTTAGGCTAATTTGTAGTTTGTAACTTAGGTTTTTATTTTTATTTTCTTTATGTAACTGAGAGGAGATGATACTTTCATGGAGGAATGAGAGCAAGCTTGTACTGCAGGTGACACCGGCGTAAGTGATCTCTTCTTCCATTATTATTTGAATTGAATCAAAGTTACTTTTTCTTCTTTACTCTTGTTTTCGTTTACTCTCCTCTAATGTGTTGCAATCCAAGTGAATCTGATAGCCTCGAGACTGCTTCGCCATTGTAAGTGCCCTTGATGGCCTATGGGATGACAACCATTCTCTTGCTAGTATAACTTGCCCTTTTATTCTTAGTGTAGATCGGGAATGGGGAAGATCCTATACGCCATGCTTGATTGCCTTCAAAGACAAGGTAAGTCGTAGCTACGAATCTAAAGAATATGAGCACAAAAGGGGTAAGTAACTTTTAGTTTCTTTCTTTTCTTTTAATTCTTTAGTTTAGAACACCACAATCTACCACTTCTTTTATCATTCCTTTTCCATTTCTTTGTACATATCATTTCTAGTTTTTCCATCTTCTTAATCTACCATCTTCTTCCTAATTCAACTTTAACTCAATTTTTCCTTTTTCTTCTGAAGAACTAAAAGAAGAATTTTAATCATTCTTTGTAACCTAAAAGAGAACTTATCAAAAAAAAAAAGCTTCCATCGCTAATCCCTCCTTGTGGATCACGACCCGCATAGCCATTTACTATTGCGGTAGAATTGAGCACCTTGCACTACTATTTTAAAAGTTCTGAAATTCTATATTTTTGTGCAGGTAAAACCTCAATCACCAATACTACTAAAAACTTGTATTTTTAAAAAGTGTATTTTTATGTGTGTAACTCTTGAGCACATATATCATATCCTTACTCTTTAACATACTAAAATCTTACAGGGGTCTAGGTGACTACAAGATCTTCAATTTGGGCTTTTCTATATGCATCGTTGAGTTACTTGAATTCTTGATCCCGTATTTGAGTCACCTTGAGTCAATACCACCTTCCTTTAGGGGAAGAACATCTTGAATCCTAAGAACCCTGAAATAATCTTAAACACTTAAACTTGATTAGTACAAATAACTATATATATCTTTTGCTCATCAAAACTCTTAAACCGGGTGATTGTAACCTTGGGCGAACAATCTCCCCCCTTTTGATGATGACAAAACATATAAGTTATTTAAACAAAAAAGGTGAAAGGAGCTAAAAAAAGCCCCCCTCAAATCATGCTATCTATCAAGTAAAAGAAAAGAATAAATATGAACTCAAAAGAAAAGTATGCATGAAAAAGAACTATTAACTCAAAAGTATTTCTCCCCATTTTTTTCATGCATCAAAAAGGGTCAAGTCAGCAAAACATTTTTGAATAGTATTTGCAAAAATCTCATGAATCTATAATACAAACATTTAATTCATCACAAATAAATGAAAATATATTCTAGTGGTTTAGTAAAAATATCCGCAAGTTGAAAATCGATGGAAATATAATCAATGTCAATATCACCTTTCTCATAATGATCTCTAAGACAGTGATATCAAATGGTAATGTACTTTGTCTTACTATGTTGATTTGCATTTTTAGTCATATGAATAGTACTAGTATTATTACAAAATATTTTAATATAGTCATAATGCAAATCATACTCAAGGAGAGTATGTTTCATCCAAAGGACTTGTGCACAACAAGCCCCGGCCGCAACATACTCCGCCTCGGCGGTTGAGAGGGCTACAGAATTTTTCTTCTTGGAAGACCATGAAATAAGGCAATATCGTAGAAACTGACAGATTCCACTAGTACTCTTCCTATCCACTCTACAACCCGCATAGTCGGCATCCGAAAAACTCGTCATGAAAAATTGTCCGGTCTTTGGATACCACAAACCCATTCCAATGGTGCCCTTAAGATATCTAATAATGCGTTTTACCGCAATCAAATGGGACTCTTTAGGACATGATTGAAATCAAGCACAAAGACAAACACTAAACATAATATCCGGCCTACGAGCCGTTAAATATAATAAACTACCAATCATGCTACGATAGAGTTTAATGTCTACATTTATACCTTGTTCATCCTTGTCAAGTTTTGTTGTGGTAGCCATGGGAGTTTTGCTTGTCTTAGCCCCTTCAAATCCAAATTTCTTGATGGGTTCCTTTGTGTACTTGACTTGATTTATGAAAATCCCATCACTCCTTTATTTGATTTGGAGTCCAAGGAAGTAGGTAGGTTCGCCCATCATAGACATCTCAAATTCCTCCTTCATACATAATTCAAAATCTTTGCAAATTTTTTCATTAGTAGATCCAAATATAATATCATCAACATATATTTGAACAATAAGAATATTATTTTAACATGTTTAGTAAACAAAGTGGTATCTATTGTCCTTTTAGTAAAACCATTAGAAATAAGAAACGATGAAAGTCTTTCATACCAAGCTCTAGGAGCTTGTTTTAAGTGATATAAAGCTTTGTCTAGTTTGAAAACAAAATCCGGATGTGTAGGATCAACAAACCCAGGTGGTTGTTCAACATACACCTCCTCTTCAATAAACCCATTTAAAAAGGCACTTTTGACATCCATTTTAAAAAGTTTGAAATCTTTATAGGAAGCAAAAGCAAGTGTTATACGTATGGCTTCAAGCCGTGCTACGGATGCAAAGGTTTCCTCAAAATTGATACCTTCGATTTTGGTGTAACCTTGGGCCACTAACCTAGCTATATTCCTAACAATATTGCCCGACTCATCTAACTTGTTCCTAAAAATCTATTTAATGCAAATTGTTGGTCTATCATGGGGTCTAGGGACAAGATACCAAACTTGGTTGCGCTCAAATTGATTGAGCTCTTCTTGCATGGCAAGCAACCAATATGAGTCGCCCTCAGCTTCGAGGATACTCTTTGGTTCAAAATGAGAAATAAAAGTGATTGGTAGTCAAAAGTGCATTTTTATCATCATATTTACCATCACATTTTCATATTTATTCATTTAATTCTGCACATTTATTAATAATTTGTAATTTATTGTGTGCAGGCCTCGAATTGTTATTTTAGCAATAAATAAAGCCTAAATAGCCCAAAAGCCCAGATCCAAGCCCATGTTTGAAGCCCAGGTGAAAAAGCGCAAATACAAAGAGTCAAAATGCAAATACAAGGGCTAAAAGTTGCAAATATTAAAGATGAGGGAAGGATAGACTTCTATCCAACCCTAAACACCTGCAGGATGAGGATAAAAGGCCAAGATAGAGAGGAATTTCGTGGAGAGAAGATTTGAAGAAATCTGGATTAAGGGTAACTTGATTACCAAGTTATCTCGAAAATCCAGATTAAAAGGCCAGGATCACACTTCTAGAAGAAGGAGCCCAGAGGGACGGACCAGGAGAGGCCACGCGCCAAAGCGCGTGGCCAGGGCTTTACTAACATACTAACATAGGTAAAAACTAAAAAAAAAAAAAAAATTGCTAATAAAAAAAAAATTTTAAAAAAAAAATTGTTATAAAAAGGAAATATTTTGACTTATTTTTTTGAAAGAAATCTAAGTTAGTTTTAAGGATTAGGAAAATCATGATTAGGATTTCTAAAAACTTGGTCAAAATAAATAAATTGTTTAAATTTTTAGGTATAGGAGAGAAATTGAATAAATAATTAGTCTTGATTTTTACCTTAATGAAATGTGCATACCAAATGCATATCTAGGATTCTAAGACAAAGACCTTGTGCCTCATAAAAAAAAAAAAGAAGAAAAAAAAAAATCACCAATTAAGCTGATACATGTGCCTCAAGAAGCATAAGTATTCATGCCTAAAGGTGAGTAAATAAAATAAAGTCCTTAGTTTTGGGGCCTAGTTCACTCGAATTTGAGTCCGCGGGGTGTTTTCTCACTTGGTGCCCTAAAGCCAACCGGTTTGGGAGTCATCGACTTTAAGTTCGTTACATGGGTGGATTAGAAAGCCTAAGAAAACTAAGAAATATAATATATGTATTAACACATTTAATAATCAATTAGTTAGGTATGAGGGCCTCAAGAAGCCTTGATACTTATACGAAAGAAATTAGATGAGTTATACATGCCAAAAAATATATATATATATATATATTAACACATCTAATAGTCAATTAGTTAGGTATGAGGGCCTCAAGAAGCCTTGATACTTACACGAAAAAATATAAGATGATGTTATAAAAATAATAATGGGGCATGAGAGTCCAAGTTAAGGAATTCCTAGATTCACAAGGGTGCGTATGACTTTTGGTAACGAAAAAGACTATATTAGAAATTCAATTTTAATCCTTACCTAAAATGAATAACAATTAACTTTATAAAGACCAGGTTTGAAGAATGAATAAAAATGATAATCCTAAAACTTATAGACTACTTAGTCTCTTCAATAATAATTCAAATATTTTCCTTTTTATGGATTTTGTGGGTGCAATCCGCTGAAAACCCTCACGAGACAACACTCGTCCTCTAGGGTAACCTAGAGGTTTAACGGCTTGTTGCACATGCTAAGTGCAACCGTGATTCCTACGAAAGTGAGTTAGGTTAGATTAACTTTTCATTTCTTTTTCTTTTTCTTTGTTTTTACTCGAGGACGAGCAAAAAGATAAGTGTGGGGGTGTGATTGGTAGTCAAAAGTGCATTTTTATCATCATATTTACCATCACATTTTCATATTTATTCATTTAATTCTGCACATTTATTAATAATTTGTAATTTATTGTGTGCAGGCCTCGAATTGTTATTTTAGCAATAAATAAAGCCTAAATAGCCCAAAAGCCCAGATCCAAGCCCATGTTTGAAGCCCAGGTGAAAAAGCGCAAATACAAAGAGTCAAAATGCAAATACAAGGGCTAAAAGTTGCAAATATTAAAGATGAGGGAAGGATAGACTTCTATCCAACCCTAAACACCTGCAGGATGAGGATAAAAGGCCAAGATAGAGAGGAATTTCGTGGAGAGAAGATTTGAAGAAATCTGGATTAAGGGTAACTTGATTACCAAGTTATCTCGAAAATCCAGATTAAAAGGCCAGGATCACACTTCTAGAAGAAGGAGCCCAGAGGGACGGACCAGGAGAGGCCACGCGCCAAAGCGCGTGGCCAGAGGCCACTAGATTGCCGCGGAAACGCGGCAAAAGCCGCGATTCCGCGGCAATATGATCTTATCCTTGGACCAGTTTTGGTGGTGATGTTTATCCAGGACTCTGTGGTCTTCTGCCCTATAAATAACACCTGCATTGCAACGTACAGAGCGTCCAGAGGCGAGCCAAGGGCCAAAGTTAGGATTTTTAGGATTTTTTCCACTTTTATATTTTTATTTTTCTTTTTGTAAATTCTGAGAGTGGAGGAAGCTTTCATGGAGGAAAGAGTCCATGCTTGTACTGAGGTGACAGCGGTGTAAGCCAACTCTTCTTCAATTGTTAATGAAATCCATTCAAAGGTTTGTTTTTGTTATGTTTATTTGTTCATCTCTTCTATTTTATGTTGTGTTCTTGTTCTCTTTGATCTTGTTTTCTATATTGTTTCCTTCTCTGATGTCTTGCAAACCGTGAGAACTTGACGCTTTGAGACTACCTAGCCGAAGAAGGAACTTTGACGGCCCATGGCGATGAACAAGTCTTCATAGCTTGTTGTTTTATTTCGTAGAGTAGATTAAGAAGGCGGACGATCCCATAAGCCGTGCTTGTACGCCTTCCAAGAAAAGGTAAATCATCGCAACGGTTCAAACGGCAAGCAGACTAAAGAGATAAGTTTTCTTTCCTCTTCTTTTATTTTCTTTTCTTTTTTGTAGATTAAATCCACATCTTCCACAATTCTTTTCTTCCATCCATTGTAAATATCATCCATTGTAAATACCACTATTTAACTAATAAAAATAAAAGCTTTAGAGTATAACTTGCTTAACGCTTCCATCGCAGTCCCTCCCTGAGGATCACGACCCGCATAGCCCTGCTACCGCGGATTAGAACTGAAACTTGCACATCTATTTTTAAGCTAACATATTCTATTTTGTGTGCAGGAAAAATCAGTCAACAAATTGGCGCCGTTGCCGGGGAGGGACGGTAAGTTATTCTCTAATAAAAAAATATTTTTTATTAACTAATTCTTTATTCTTCTCTGTTGCAGGTTACAGGTGAAGAAACAGGAACTTTGCAATTGCAGTGACATATAAGTGGACCTGGGCCCCTGCTCTCGAAAGCAGAGCCCAGGATCCCTCCAAATTGCCGCAGAAACGCGGCAAAAGCCGCAGATCCGTGGCAAAGAGGAGAGCACTACTGATTGCAGGGTCTCTGATTCTGCAAAATAATTCTGCTGCATTACTTAATCTCCTGTATTATTCACCCTATACCTGCTTAATAAGTCAACAGTAAAAAATTGGTTGTAATCGTTAAAAATTTGATTAGACGTTTGCATATTAGGCACGTGTCTTTTCAATTATTTTTATTTACTGTTGAAGAGTGCTGGAGGAGCAAGGTACGTACGCATTGCATGTAGAATAGGATTCATCTCTTGGTTGATTTTCTGCTTTGAGTGATTCTTATCTATTTATCTTGTACACTTGCACTAATTCATCTTAAGGGCATAACCCATTAACAAGATAATGTGGGGATTTCATCACCCTTCCTTAGCCCAAAAATCATATCCCAAGCACTCACTAACCCAAGCCTAACTAAAAAAGAGTAGACGTTGGCCCTAGGGACATCTCGGACTCAATTAGGAGATTATCCTAAGGGGGAACGGTGCTGGAAGTTGACTCCTGCCAAATCAGTGTCTAGGAAGGGGATTGAGGGCCGAAAGCCCGAAGTGTGGTGGTTATTTAATTAAGGAACGTCTTTGACGGAAAACCTCCCACCACTCTTGCCCTGACCTGGCTGATTAACTTGTGGTCAAAGTCTGCACCCAACCTCCTGTGGACGGTCTAACCAGTTAGGAGTCGTCTAGGTCATAGGTCTACCCTAACTTAGGTTAGAATTTTTCTTTTTGGTTTGTTTATTTGTTTGTTGTGTTGGTGTGATATGGCATATAAGAATAATTCCAATTTTAATCCATATTACACCCCTAACTATTATTCGGATATTACCAACCCGGCATACTCTAACTTTGACCAATCTAGTGTGCCGGAATGGTCTTATCCGAATGAATATAACCCACACCCCCCATCTTATGACTATAATTTCTATAATAATTTCAACTCGTCACAGAGTTCATGGGGTTTCGAGTCCCCCGAGTCTAATTCTCAACCTAATTGTCCTTCATATCCATCTAGTCCACATTCTTCCCAAAATTCATACTCAGATCCACCCATTCAGAATAGAAATCCATCTATCTTGGAAATGATGAGTAGGAATGAGTCCAAGCAAAAAATCACCATCAATTTTAGACATGATGATGCGTGAGTCCACTGACTCACAAATTTATCACGATTACCGTCCTATTTTCAAGTCCAATCAGAATATGATCCTCCTATCGACTATGAAGGGATGCTAGCTGCCATGACTGAGGCTAAATTAGCCCGTGATCATGACATAGATTTGATGGTGGAATGCTTACACCGGCCGGCTGATTCTGATATCGATGACCACTCGATTAGAGCCGACGAACCAAGTTGCTTGGGACAACAAGTTTCTAATTCAGTACCATCTTGTGAACTTGCCGAAACTTCAAATTCTGATAATTTGGCAAGTTTTTCCTTTCCCGAATTAGAACTCGAATGTGACCTAGATTCTCAAATCTATGATCAAGTTCAAATTCCTGAATCATTATTGACTCCTGTTTTGTTACCCGACTTAGGTAATATTTTAGAGTCAGTTTTGATTCCCACATCTATCATTCCTGAACTTGAATCACCACCATTGAGTCACATTCCATTGTGGGAAGATGATTGTGGACTTGAGTTTCAATTTTTTGACTTGGACCCACTTCTCGAACTTAGCCCGACTCCTGAGCCCTTACTTGATTTGAGCTTCTTCCCTGAGTCGGTATTCGTTCCCGCACCTATAATGTCCAAGTCAATAATTCCATCCTTTCATACTCCATTTTGGGACAAGGAGGTTGAGACAATTAACTCTGAAATTTATTATGAAATTTGGAAATTTGATAGGGTGGAAATACTAAAAAATGATTATATATATATTTTAGTGGGTTATGTAAGGAAAATTTCTGGTGGGTTCCACCAAATTATTTGTTATCTTGATTGGGCCGCATTTCGTGGACCAATTAGTCCACCTCCGGAACCACCACCCTAAGGTAACTTCCGCCTTCCCTTGTTCTGTTTCATGCATATATGCATTCATTCATACATTGAGGACAATGCATGAGATAAGTGTGGGGGTGGGCTTTACTAACATACTAACATAGGTAAAAACTAAAAAAAAAAATTGCTAATAAAAAAAATTTTAAAAAAAAAAATTGTTATAAAAAGGAAATATTTTGACTTATTTTTTTGAAAGAAATCTAAGTTAGTTTTAAGGATTAGGAAAATCATGATTAGGATTTCTAAAAACTTGGTCAAAATAAATAAATTGTTTAAATTTTTAGGTATAGGAGAGAAATTGAATAAATAATTAGTCTTGATTTTTACCTTAATGAAATGTGCATACCAAATGCATATCTAGGATTCTAAGACAAAGACCTTGTGCCTCATAAAAAAAAAAAAAGAAGAAAAAAAAATCACCAATTAAGCTGATACATGTGCCTCAAGAAGCATAAGTATTCATGCCTAAAGGTGAGTAAATAAAATAAAGTCCTTAGTTTTTGGGGCCTAGTTCACTCGAATTTGAGTCCGCGGGGTGTTTTCTCACTTGGTGCCCTAAAGCCAACCGGTTTGGGAGTCATCGACTTTAAGTTCGTTACATGGGTGGATTAGAAAGCCTAAGAAAACTAAGAAATATAATATATGTATTAACACATCTAATAATCAATTAGTTAGGTATGAGGGCCTCAAGAAGCCTTGATACTTATACGAAAGAAAATTAGATGAGTTATACATGCCAAAAAAAAAATATATATATATATATATATATATTAACACATCTAATAGTCAATTAGTTAGGTATGAGGGCCTCAAGAAGCCTTGATACTTACACGAAAAAAAAATAAGATGATGTTATAAAAATAATAATGGGGCATGAGAGTCCAAGTTAAGGAATTCCTAGATTCACAAGGGTGCGTATGACTTTTGGTAACGAAAAAGACTATATTAGAAATTCAATTTTAATCCTTACCTAAAATGAATAACAATTAACTTTATAAAGACCAGGTTTGAAGAATGAATAAAAATGATAATCCTAAAACTTATAGACTACTTAGTCTCTTCAATAATAATTCACATATTTTCCTTTTTATGGATTTTGTGGGTGCAATCCGCTGAAAACCCTCACGAGACAACACTCGTCCTCTAGGGTAACCTAGAGGTTTAACGGCTTGTTGCACATGCTAAGTGCAACCGTGATTCCTACGAAAGTGAGTTAGGTTAGATTAACTTTTCATTTCTTTTTCTTTTTCTTTGTTTTTACTCGAGGACGAGCAAAAAGATAAGTGTGGGGGTGTGATTGGTAGTCAAAAGTGCATTTTTATCATCATATTTACCATCACATTTTCATATTTATTCATTTAATTCTGTACATTTATTAATAATTTGTAATTTATTGTGTGCAGGCCTCGAATTGTTATTTTAGCAATAAATAAAGCCTAAATAGCCCAAAAGCCCAGATCCAAGCCCATGTTTGAAGCCCAGGTGAAAAAGCGCAAATACAAAGAGTCAAAATGCAAATACAAGGGCTAAAAGTTGCAAATATTAAAGATGAGGGAAGGATAGACTTCTATCCAACCCTAAACACCTGCAGGATGAGGATAAAAGGCCAAGATAGAGAGGAATTTCGTGGAGAGAAGATTTGAAGAAATCTGGATTAAGGGTAACTTGATTACCAAGTTATCTCGAAAATCCAGATTAAAAGGCCAGGATCACACTTCTAGAAGAAGGAGCCCAGAGGGACGGACCAGGAGAGGCCACGCGCCAAAGCGCGTGGCCAGAGGCCACTAGATTGCCGCGGAAACGCGGCAAAAGCCGCGATTCCGCGGCAATATGATCTTATCCTTGGACCAGTTTTGGTGGTGATGTTTATCCAGGACTCTGTGGTCTTCTGCCCTATAAATAACACCTGCATTGCAACGTACAGAGCGTCCAGAGGCGAGCCAAGGGCCAAAGTTAGGATTTTTAGGATTTTTTCCACTTTTATATTTTTATTTTTCTTTTTGTAAATTCTGAGAGTGGAGGAAGCTTTCATGGAGGAAAGAGTCCATGCTTGTACTGAGGTGACAGCGGTGTAAGCCAACTCTTCTTCAATTGTTAATGAAATCCATTCAAAGGTTTGTTTTTGTTATGTTTATTTGTTCATCTCTTCTATTTTATGTTGTGTTCTTGTTCTCTTTGATCTTGTTTTCTATATTGTTTCCTTCTCTGATGTCTTGCAAACCGTGAGAACTTGACGCTTTGAGACTACCTAGCCGAAGAAGGAACCTTGACGGCCCATGGCGATGAACAAGTCTTCATAGCTTGTTGTTTTATTTCGTAGAGTAGATTAAGAAGGCGGACGATCCCATAAGCCGTGCTTGTACGCCTTCCAAGAAAAGGTAAATCATCGCAACGGTTCAAACGGCAAGCAGACTAAAGAGATAAGTTTTCTTTCCTCTTCTTTTATTTTCTTTTCTTTTTTGTAGATTAAATCCACATCTTCCACAATTCTTTTCTTCCATCCATTGTAAATATCATCCATTGTAAATACCACTATTTAACTAATAAAAATAAAAGCTTTAGAGTATAACTTGCTTAACGCTTCCATCGCAGTCCCTCCCTGAGGATCACGACCCGCATAGCCCTGCTACCGCGGATTAGAACTGAAACTTGCACATCTATTTTTAAGCTAACATATTCTATTTTGTGTGCAGGAAAAATCAGTCAACAAAAAGCATAATGGCCACAAAGATCATGGAGCTTGGAACGAGTCGTTACCCCCTTTGATACATCACCTATAATGAGATCCTTGGGATGATGTGGAGTGAATCTCCAATCCTTTGAAAGTGGTTGAGGTGGCTCCACTTCAACCTCTTGAACTTCACTTTACACATCAATCTTTGGCTTGTCTTCTTATATAGGTGAGTCCTTCAAAGTTATCATCTCTATGTCTTCACTTAAGGAATCTATTTCTACAACATTCTCAACAAAAATATTAAATTCCTCAAACTTTACATGTATAGATTTTTCAATGGTCATTGTAAATTTATTGAAGACTCTATAGACTTTACTAGTGTTAGAGTAACCAACAAAAATAACTTCAAAAGATTTTATATCAAACTTACCTAAATTATCTTTAGTATTTAAAACAAAACATTTACAACCAAAAACTTTAAAATAAGAAACATTTGGTTTTCTTGAATAGCAAATTTCGAAAGAAGTTTTAGAAGTGTTTTTGTAAAAGAAAACTCTATTTGATATGTAACAAGATGTGTTTACGGCCTCGGCCCATAGGTATTGAGGAAGACCGTATTCATTAATCATAGTCCTAGCCATTTCTTGTAGTGTTCGATTTTTCCTCTCAATTACTTCATTTTGTTGTGGAGTTTAGGACAAGATAATTCATGTTTAATTCTATTGTCTTCACAGTAAGTGATAAAGGATTGGCTATTAAATTCACCACCTCTATCACTCCATATTCATAAAATTAAAGAATCTTTTTCCTTTTTAATCCTTTTCCTAAACATTTGAAAATGTCAAAAGGCTTGATTTTTAGTTCTAAAAAGAAAACCCAAGTAAAATGAGAAAAATCATCAACCAATACAAAAGCAAAACGATCCCACTTAGACTTTTAGTTTTAGTAGGACCAAACAAATCCATATGAATTAACTCCAAAGGTCATGATATCATGATATCCTTGATGGATTTGAAAAAGGACTTGGTTTGTTTTTCAAGTTGGCACGCATCGCAAATGCGGTCCTTTTCAAATTTCAAACAAGGAATACCTTTCACCGCTTTCTTGTTATTTATTCTAGATGGATGGTCAAAAGAAATATGGTCTAGTCTCCTATGCCATAACCAAGAGTCATCATAGAATGCATTCAAACAAGTGGCATTGTATTGCATATTAGACATGTCAATCATGTATACATTGTTTTCATGAAATCTGGAAAGTATACATGCATTAGTTTGTCTATCAAATACATTACAAGCTAAGTCATCAAAACTCACATTAAAACCTTTATCATAAAGTTGACTAACACTCAAGAGATTATGCTTGAGGCCATCAACTAAAGCAACATTCTCAATCATAGGAGATGAACCAAGTTTAATATTACCTATACCAACAATCTTTCCTTTGGAGTCATTTCCGAAGGTGACGGTGCCACCTTCATGATATCTTGATAAGGTTGCAAAGTTGTTGATATCCATGTCATGTGCCTTGAGCAACCACTATCAAGATACCACCGCTCCCTACGTCTTTGAGCTTTGGAGTGTACCTACATCATATAACATAATTGTTGACTTTGGTACTCAATTTTCTTGGGTCCTTTAATGTTAGCATTACGAACCCAAACATGATTATTTGAGGCATTTATTCTATCAAAACAAAATTTAGCTAAGTGACCCTTTCGGTCACAATAAGTGCATGCATAAATTTTACCATACATGAATGCATGATGAGTGTGAGGAGTGTGAATGTTTGGTTTGTGAACATGTTTGACATGATGAGAGTGCACATGTTGTGACTTGTGAGCATAGGTGTGTGTGTGGCATGAGTTTGTTTCTTTGAGATATGTTTCTTAGGAGACATAGCCTCCAATCTAGATTTGTCAAATTCACACTTCTTTAAAACTTCTCCTAAAGAGTTAATTTTGTTCTTTAGCATAGAGATCTCATCTTTATCTATTTGTGAAAATGTAGCTTTACAAGAAATCTTATAAGCATCAAAATCTTTTTGAATAGAAGTGAGAGTTGAAAATAAATCATCCTTTTCTTTAGTGAGTATAAAAATTTTATGGCTAAGAGTTTCATTTTCCTTTTTCATTTTTAAATATTTCTTTTTAAGAAAATCATAATTATGAGTTAATTCTTTAAAAGCTTCTCCTAATTCATCCATGGATAATTCACAATCTTCAATAGATGATTCGGGGATTACGTTATTTATGTTTTCATTTGTTATTTACGTTATTCTATCAAAACAAAATTTAGCTAAGTGACCCTTTCGGTCACAATAAGTGCATGCATAAATTTTACCATACATGAATGCATGATGAGTGTGAGGAGTGTGAATGTTTGGTTTGTGAACATGTTTGACATGATGAGAGTGCACATGTTGTGACTTGTGAGCATAGGTGTGTGTGTGGCATGAGTTTGTTTCTTTGAGATATGTTTCTTAGGAGACATAGCCTCCAATCTAGATTTGTCAAATTCACACTTCTTTAAAACTTCTCCTAAAGAGTTAATTTTGTTCTTTAGCATAGAGATCTCATCTTTATCTATTTGTGAAAATGTAGCTTTACAAGAAATCTTATAAGCATCAAAATCTTTTTGAATAGAAGTGAGAGTTGAAAATAAATCATCCTTTTCTTTAGTGAGTATAAAAATTTTATGGCTAAGAGTTTCATTTTCCTTTTTCATTTTTAAATATTTCTTTTTAAGAAAATTATAATTATGAGTTAATTCTTTAAAAGCTTCTCCTAATTCATCCATGGATAATTCACAATCTTCAATAGATGATTCGGGGATTACGTTATTTATTTTTTCATTTGTTGTGAAACACATGTGAGCCGTGTCAACTTCTTCTTCGGATTCACTCTCCGAATCCCAAGTAGCCTTTTAAAACCTTCTTCTTGTACGCCTTCTTGGAGGTGGAGGACTTGCTCTTCTTTTTCGGACACACCGCAATGATGTGCCCCGGCTTCCGACAATTGAAGAAAATGATCTTCTTTTCTTCCTTTCCTTACCATCTTCTTCTATTTTGAAATTTTGTTTACAAGAAGAGAGAGATCTTCATCATCCTCTTCTTCATCATCTTCGTCGGAGTAGGTGGAAGAGCTTTTGAAAGCGATTGCTTTCTTCTTTAGAAGAGTCATCTCTTCTCTAGCCTTTCTTTCCATCTCATGGGTCTTGAGGTTCCCAATGAGACCAATGAGGTCCATTTCCTCCTTATCGTTGAGCTCCTTCAAGGTTGTAGCTTTGACTTACCAAGATGGAGGGAGTGCACGAATGATCTTCCTTACTTTTTGATCATTGTCAATGCTGTCACCTAAGGAAGCAAGCTGTAGTTATTTTTGTAAATTTAGTAACCATATCATCAATAGATTCATTTTCTTGCATGGTAAAGTTTTCATATTGGGAACGTAAGAGGTCAACTTTAGCCCTCTTAACTTGTAATGTTCCCTCATGAGTGACTAAAAGGTGAGTCCAAATCTCATTTGTAGATTTGCAGTGTATGACTCTAGTAATGTCATCATCATTAAGAGCTTGAAGTAAGGCATAGTGTGCCCTAGCATTTGCGTCAAACTCTTTCGTAGCAATATCGGACCATGTGTCCTCATCGCCAAGGGGTGCACTAAAATGTTTAGTCACCGCCTTTGCAACCCGGCTTCCTAAGGATTGCAAAAACACGGTCATCTTAACCTTCCGTATGGGAAAGTTAAAGCCATCAAACTTGGGTGGGGTCTTAATACCTTCGGCCATCTTTACTAATGTGTTGAGGATGAAATATGAAAAAGATGATTAACAATTTAGGATCTCTCTAAGGTTATTAAGCCAAGCAACAAGAGACTAAAGCTTTGATTCCAATTGAAAAACACCTAGAGAGGGGTGAATAGGTGTTATACTAATCAAATGCACTTTTAAAAACTAGTTAAGATGTATGATGCAAGTGGTCACTCAAAATAAGAAATTGAAGCTGAATTCCTCGTGAAGGGCTCTAGAACTTCTCCTCTTTGACTCCTCTAGATTATGAGTTGAGGTGCTTAATTGATTCCTTATTGATATGAGTATAGATCGAAAATGCAAGAAGATGAAATGTGTGCAATATAGAAAAACAAGACAAGTTGTAGCACAAGTATAAGAATGTAAAACAACAAAGAGCAAGAAGAAATCAATCGCAAACACAAGAGAATTTATTTCGAGGTTCGAGCCACTGCTCTACGTCCCCGCCTTCACCACTATGAAGGACTTTTCCTAAATTGACAAAGGGAACTTTTACACAGGAACCTTGCACCCAGGGGATTACAATTGGTCTACACAAGACTGAAGTACCCAACTCCAACAATACTATCCTCCACACAAGAGGAACCACAACTCAATGGAATACAAGTCACTTGGTGATTTAGGAACACCACAAACACTCTCTTACAACTTCTTATAGAGTGGAGTATGATTTTTAGCTCAAGAAGTAAAGTAAGAGAAAAATTTTAGTAGTAAAGATTTAGAAGATTTGAAAACCAACTGAAAAAATTTTGCAATCGAAAGAACTTTGAAAATGGAAAGCAATGAAACACTTCTTCTCTTGAAAACTCTTGAAACTTAGATATTTTTCTTGTGGAAAATTAAAGACCCATAACCTCTATTTATAGGCAAAGGATAAATACCATTCATAAGTGATACTAGGTCATTAAGGGTGAGTTTAACCACTTGGAAACAAGCAATAGCCATTGGAACCCATAAAAAATATAACAGATCCAAAATAGAGCCGTTAGTGCCAGTCTGGACAGCTGCCGGTCGACCGGTAAGCCACTTGGCAAATAGCTGTTGGCTCTGGTCAACCGCCCGGTGGACCGCAAGGCAAATTTAAAAAGAGAATTTTGAACTGCCGGTCGACTGAGCCGGCGACCGGCACAAATAGAGAGTAAGTGCCATGCAGTCGGTCGACCGGTCGGTCGACCGCAGGGGTTGACAGTCGACCGACAAACGTGCACAGCATGCACGCCCATGACCCAAAAGGCCCTGTCGACCGTTTTGGTCTGAAACAGATACGGTCAACCGGCCGGTCGACCGGTATGGCCAGAAATATGATTTAAACAGATTTTAGAATTTGAAAATTTTTTTAAAATATTTTTCATTGGTTTGAGGGTTATGTAGCATAGTATAGGAGATAAAATACATGTTCTAAACTTAATATAAAAATCTGAAAAATTATGAAATATGTATATTAGACAAACATGCAACAAAATCGATACTACCAAAAACTTGTATTTTTGAAAAGTATATTTTTTGTGTGTAACTTCTTGAGCACATATATCATATCCGTACTCTTTAACATATTAGAATCTTATAAGGGTCTAGGTGACTACGAGATCTTCAATTTGAGCTTTTCCATATGCATCGTTGAGTTACTTGAATTCTTGATCCCGTATTTGAGTCATCTTGAGTCAACACCACTTTCCTTTAGGGGAAGAACATCTTGAATCATAAGAACCCTGAAATAATTTTAAACACTTAAACTTGATTAGTATAAATAACTATATATGTTTTGTGATTATCAAAACTCTAAAACCGGGTGATTGTAACCTTGGGCCAACACATAGCACGTGCCTAATATACTAGTCTAATAAAAAGGAGAAAAAGTTTATGGAAGAAGAAAAGGATATAAATTGGAGGATATATAAAGAGAATAATGGGTCTCACATGACCCTTGAGATAATTTTCTCAAGTGGCGGTCAAAAGGTCAGATGTATCCTTTTTTTTTAATTCATTCAGGTTGTCCCATGCTTTTGTTATAATAATAGTACATAAAACTTATGTGCATATCTTGAGATTTAGCTATACATCAAGTGGATTTAAAATTAATGGTGTTTCAAGAATAGAACATTTTGTATCCATTTGATTTGAAGTCAAATCTAATGATATGCACATAATTTTTCTGTATGATAGTCTGGGATATGAATATCAACATAGTGTGACTTAATCGAACAAAGAAAAGCAACATGTATTTTTGCCCATCACATTGAAAATTTATTTCACCTGATACCTATTACTCTCAAATAAATATTCAATTAATTTAAGGGGTTTTTTCATATCGTTACTTGAAATGTTTGATAATCTATTTTCAAACGTGAAATCCTTCAATTTCAAAACTAAAATTATTTTAAGTTAAAACAAAAACTCACCCATTGTTAAATATGGTGCTTTTTTTTTACTGGAAAAAAATCAAAATACCAAATTAGCCTCGAGGGTTAATAAGAAGGAGAGGAGATGAAAGGTTAATTTGGCAGATTAATGGATCAGATAAGATTTAAAACTAAAAAAAGAATATTCCATATAGCTTTTCATGTGGAAACAAGTTAATCAACGTTCGGTGAATTTTTGTACCAGCTTAAGAAATTTAAGCCTTAAAATTAAAAGGGCTTTTTCGCTACACCCCATATGTCAAATCGTAATTAAGAAAAAAAACTCAGCTTCCTAATTTTATTTGTTTTAGCCACCTCTTTTTTAAAGTTAGGATATGCGCCCACGTGTCAAATGCTGAAGCGCTCATCAACGACGAAAGATGAAAATACCCCTAGGTAATCGCTTAAAAAAATGGATCACTTCAAAAATGTCATATTTCTAAGGACTACGACTTGATCGCAATCCTCACAAAATGATTACAGTATAGATGACTGCGAGTATGATTAAGTCTTCACAAAAATGTTCTATTTCTTAGGACTCGGATCTAGTCGCAGTCCTTACAAAATGACTGCGATTATGATCGCAGTCCTCACAAAATGATCACAGCTCTATTTCTGAGGATTGCGATCATTACGCAGTCCTCATAAAATGCGCTAGTTGTGAGGACTGCGACTATGATCGTAGTCCTCACAAAATGTCATGTTTCTAAATCTTTATATGATTGCGACCATTATGATCACAGTATTCACAAAAATATCATATATTTGAGTCTTTATAAGGACTACAAGAGGACAGCGACCATGGTCGCAGTTGATTAGTCCCTAATTTTGCATAATTTTCAACACATTCTCATATTTATTTCATGTAAAATTCTGCTAATAAAATCTTGCTTGCTTGATCCTAGGTCCATGGTGTGCAAATGAAGAAAAAGACCTAAATCACCATTTATTTGGTGATTAAAAGCCTACCAAGTAGCCATTGACTTTAGATTGAAGATTCTGTCAGCCCAGGGCATCAAATCGCAAATCCAGGAGTTCAGGTAGACAGAAGACAGTATGGGCGACGCACTACCCAAAACTGGGCACGCGCTGCCCTGGCTTGGCCGCGAAAACGCGGCCCAAGCCGCGTTTCCATGGCCCTTTGGGCGCGCGCGCTTGTATTTTAGGCCACGTGTTGTTCACGTGGCCCCTTTGCCCTGGTGTCTATAAAACCCCCCAGGGGTCTTCAGTTGGGGCAGATCTAGAGTTAGAGCAAGTTGTATAGTTTTGTTTTTAGTTTGTAGTTGTTGTTGTTGTTCTTCTTCTGGTTTTAGTTTTAGCCATTAGAGTAAAAGAGAGAGAGTGTGTAAAGTGTTGTATTTGAAGGGTGACAAGCTAATACAAGTACTACTTCTCTTCCTTCTTTCAATTTACTTGTGTTTTCATTTGCTTTTAATTCCTTGTTGTAATGTTACTCTTTTTACTCTTTACTTCTCTCCTTTGTAGTGTAACTTACCTTCTCTCTACTTCTTTTCTTTTTTGTTGCTTCTTTCTTACCATGTCTAACTAAGTCCACCAATTGCATGGCTAACTAACTACTAATCCATTAATTTCTAACTTCTTGATTGATAACCTGAATGAGTCAAAAGTGTCAAACAAGCCTTGTGCAAAGGAGAGTTATGACATCTTAAGACGAGGGTTCTAACTCTAACTTCCTACAAGTGTTTACCTTCTTATATTTCATACTTAAATATTTTTTTGATGATCTATGGGTTTTGTACTTTGCTTGTTGTTGTAAGTTAGAGACTTTCCTTTTAACTTTACCGATACCACTAGTGCACTCGTGTCTTCCCGTATTCTCGCCTTCTAATGGATCTTGATATGGGAATGTCCGAGTTTTTGCCGTGTAAAGCGAAGTTATAGGAAGAACTTTCACTCGATTTTCACGTGAATAGTTTCAATGCATAAGGGTTGTGCTTGCTTATGATCCATCGTGAGGCTACATCTTTAAGAAGTTAGGGATTAGTGGGAGCACTTAGTAGAAAGTTAGCCATGCACCTTTACCATTAAGAAAAACTCACTTTTACAACCACCAAAACAATTTCCGACAATTCTTCAAATAACTTGTTTTCACTTTTCAATTCTTTATTTGGAAACAAAGAATTTTCTTTCTTCTTGAACTTTGAAGCTGCATCAAGCTTTCATTGCTCTCCCTCCTTGTGGATACGACCCGTATAGCCACTTCGCTACTACGGAAGAATCGCAAAAGCAATAACATCAACCCACACTTCCTTCTCTTATTTTAGTGCTTACTTTTTGCCGATCAAATTTTGGCGTCGTTGCCGGGGAGGGAACGGCTTTATTGTTCAATACTAAAGATTGTTCTTTGTTTTTGTGTGTAGGAGAAGAACCAAGGAGCTCACTATCATGGGAAGCGAAAGAGGTGGCCAAGGACATTGCGCGAGGACTCATTTGCCCTCGGAAAAAATTTGTGTAAAAGCGAGTTTTTCCGATTGAAGTACTAACAAACTCGTTTGCAGGGTTGCCGAAAGCCGCTAAAAAAATTGCTTTTTAAATTTCTAGTTTCCTTGAATGCTTCACCTTTATGCATGTATAATAAACTTAACAGAAATTTACTTGTTGCTTAATTGAAATTTGAATTAGACTTTTGCATTTTGGGCACGTGTCTATTTCAATTCATTTCAATTTATGTTGAAGAGTGCTGGGGATAAGGTACGTGCGCATTCATATAGAATAGGACCAACATTTTGAAGTGATTTACCACTTTGAGTGTTAACTTGTTGTGAATAAACTGTACACTTGCACAATTGACTTTAAGGGGAAAACCCAAATAAACAAGATAAGGTGGGGATTTCATCACTCTTCCTTAGCCCAAAAACCATCTCCAAGTGCACTCACACTTTCCCAAGCCTTAACTAAAAATCAATAGACGTTGGCCCTAGGGACATCTCGGACTCACTAGGAGATTAACCGAGGTTGGAAATTGTAAGAACTATACTCCTGCAAAATCGGTGTCTAAGGAAAGTGGATTGAGAGATTAAGCCTCGAAAGCTCCGTGGTTTGGCGTAATTAGGCCCGTTGCTCCGCCCGGATACCTCCACCCGAGCTTTGCCCTTTCCTGGCCGATTAGCTTGTAGTCAAGTTCCTGCAACAACCTTCCCCGGAGAATCGACCAGTTAGGAGTCGTCTAGGTCCAGGTACCTTAGACTAAGGCTTGTGGTTGTTTTTCTTTCTTTTGTTTGTTTTTAGTTCTTTTTCGATTGTTTGTTGTCTTCACGTTGTTTATGGTGTGCTGCATGCAAGAGTGGGTAAGAGATCCGTCAACTTTCAGATTAACAAGAAACACTTCTCTACCCTTGTATCCAGAACCGGTGATGGCTGTTGGCCCAAAGGCCTTTCACTCTAGTTTTGATGATGATTAACTCATGTAGTTATGTGTACTAATTATCTTGTGATTTTAGTTTCAGATTATTAATCAAGATATTAGTTGGTGTTTAGCTTCAACAAGATGAATTGGAAGCTTGCACATGTTGATTCAAGAGCCCGCGCATCAAAGATCATACATTGCACTTGCTCGGTGAATCAAGAGTTTTTGGATCGAGCCTACTTGGAGATTACGCTCTAGCTTGGAGATTGCGCTCTACAAGAAGACTTAGGTATCCATAGTTTTAGTTTGGGTTTAGATCCTAATTGTAAAGATTAGAATAGTATGATAATGCTCAAGTTCACAACACACACACCTTTCATGTTTTGATTTTCGGTTTTAGGTTTAACCGATCTTGGTTTTCATGAATAGATTTTTTATCAAAACAAGTTTTCATGGTTTATGTATATTAGATTTGTTCTATATACATGCATGCTTCAATTGTTTAGACAAACTTTGTTTGATAATCTATTCCATGTGTTTTATGTTTTGGTATTTACAACAAAACATATTTTTGGACTTAATGACAAAAATCATGATATATATATGTTTCTTGTATATTGAATTTCTATTCATATACAATATGCTTCAAAATGTTTAAATATCATATTTTTGTATTTCAGATAAGTTTTAGACAATGTGTATTTTCTATTCAAAATACAAGGTTTTAGAAAATACGGTTTTTGGTTTTTGGCAAAATTTCTATGACACAAAAATAGTCAAATATGTTTGAAATTTGTGTTAGAATTTTTAACACAAGTTTGTATTTCAATATAAAATGATAAAACTATTTTTGTGGAATTTTAGAGATTTTGTGGGATTTATTATAATATTTTTTCCCAGATTTCAGACCTGATTTTTGTCTGCCAGGCTTGGCCGGTTGACTGGTACGGTCGACCGCACCAAAGAAGCCAGTCGCTTGTTTCGGTCGACTGACGTGCAGGGATACATGCACGCAGGCTGACACTGCATCCGGTCGACCGAAGCGGTCGACCGACAGAGAGTTGTTTGCTCTCAAGTATTTTCGGTCGACCGAGGCGGTCGACCGGTAGCCACAACGGTTCAGAATTTGACCGTTGGGCGGTCGACCGGCAGGGTAATACTGGCAAATATTCTGTAAACAGCTAGTTTTCTAAATTGCCTATAAATACCCCATTTGAGAGAGTTTTTCTCTAAGAATTTTTGGGCTAAAATTTTCTATCTCTCTGGTGTTTTTGCTGCAAGAAAAAAATAGGTTTTTGGATTCAAAGTGAACAATCTTTTGTGTTTTTGATTAGGGTTTGAAAAACCAAAGAAAAGGGATTTTGGGAAAAGCTTTTGTTTGAACTTCTATATCTTGATTTCATTTGTTTCCCAAAGGTTTTTCTTTGAGTTGCTGGTTTCATATCCCTTGGTTTTCTCCACACTTGAGCTAAAAATCTACTATCTATATCTATAGGTTATTTGTGTGGAAGAAGAAGTTGTTTGTGGTTGTTGTTGTGACCACCAAGTTGTAACCCAATCTTTTCTTAGCTTTGTGCTTTGGGTTGTATCCCTCTAGTTGAGAGGTGATCCTTGTATTGGTTGGTGATTGGGAGTTTGTTGTATTGGTTTGAATATTTGCCTCAAGGAGGAGGTTGTGATTGTTAGGAGGAGGTTGTAAAGAGAGGAGTGTTGGGTACTCCTTGTAAAGGGTCCTAGGTGGACGAGCTAGTGGAAATCCTTCGTGTGTCGAAGGCGGGGATGTAGAGCTGGGTGCTCGAACGTCGATAACATATCTTTGTGTTTGCGCTTGACTCATTGGCTCTCTCTACTCTCTCTTTACTTTGTGCCTTGCATTTATTTACATTGCTCATTCATATTTGCTTGGCTTGGTTGTGTGCATCACTTGTTGATAGCACTTGAGTGTAATTTGCATTAAGTTTTTAAATTTCGCATTTAGTTCATAGATTAGCATTGTCACCTATTCACCCCCCCCTCTAGGTGACTTTTCAATGCTCTGATATTTAGGTTTAACCACCTAGGAGTGATCTTGGTTTGCTAATCTTCACTTGCATTTTCATTTGCACTCATACTAGTTTGCACTCATGGCTAGCCCTCCTATGTTTGACCATTTTAGACTTGATGCTCGGAAGGTGGACATGACTAGGCATTTAAAAACACTAGGTCATTTAGTTTATCAAGCCATCACTATAGAATCCCTCCCTAATAGTAGCAAGCATAAGAAGGCCAATGCATTAGCCCTTAGGACACTTCTAGCATCTCTAAATGAACATCTTTTACCTATTTTTGATCGCTATGATTCGGCTTTTGCAGTTTGGAGCATCTTAACGTCTCCCGAGCTTCCAAGGATCATCAACAATTTGAGGAGATCCAAGAGAGACATGTCCAAAGATAAATGCTTCATGGTCCAAGGGAAAGACTCCCTTGAGGTACACTCGGATTCCCCTCTTGATGATAGCCCTAATTCTTATTGCCATGGTTGTTTTGAGGTTCAAACTTTAAATATGGAACTTACTCAAAAGCTTGAAAAATTCTTAGAAAAACACAAACTTTTGAAAGAGAATAATCTTGTTTTAAAAAATGAATTAAAGGATTTATGTTCTAATTTTGAAGTGATTTTGCAAGAAAAAGAAGAGATCACTAGTGAACGTGACTCACTACAATCTCAACTTGAACTTGCACTTAAAGAGATTGAAGATTTGAAAAACAAAAATGGTTTTGATGATGTTGTAGAACACAATGAGGTTTTGTCTTCTAGATTGGATTTTACTTTTAAAGAAAATCTTACTTTGAAAAATGATATTGATTCAATTACTAGAGAATTGGATTTGGTTTTGATTAAAAATAAATCTTTGCAAAAAGAGATTGATGTTTGCCATGCTAATGTTGCTTCATGTTCTAGCACACCTATTGCATGCTCCACTTTATCTTCTAACATTGAAAATGATATACTTGTTTTGAAGAAAAGTGTTGATAGTTTGGGCTCCACTTTGAGCCATTGTGCCATGAATCACACACGATTGGAAACCTTGGTTCGCATGAAACAAGTTCCAACCTTACATGCACACCCATCTAGGCATACACATGCTTTTCATGATCACCACCATCATATGTATGCTCACGTGTACACATGTACACATTGTGGTCGAAAAGGCCACCTTGCTAGATTTTGTTATGATCGCATTTATCATGAAAAGTTAGCAACTAATTATGTTTGGGTTAGAAAAGATACTAACCCCCGTGGACCCACAAAGAAATGGGTACCAAGATCCACCTCTTTGACTTTTGATGTAGGTGGGAGCTCTCGCGTCATGTGAGGGTATTGGTGCCTTGAGGTGGATGCATTCTAAGCTAAAAGGAGAACCATTTGGATGCTTCACTCTCAAGGAGATTTGGTGGGAGGACCATCGTGTTTTGGAGACATGGAGAGTTGCCCCTTTGGTTTTGGTAACAATCCCTTACTCCATTTAGTGTTTACATGCTTTTCATTTTTTTTTATATAGCATGTTGTATTTTATTGTCCATTATGCTTATGCCATTATATTTAAGTTGTACATGTTTAGCTACTTGAGCACCCATGCTTCATTTGGAATCTACATTTAGTGTCTCACCTTGTTTAAACTAACATGTATGCTTTAGATCTAATGTACATGCATATGCACAATGATCATATGATGTTCATGATTCTATGATTTTGTGTTTTAATGATTCATGTGTTGATTAGTATGTTCATTGCTATACATGTATTGCAATTTGTAATCACCATTGTT
The DNA here is from genome assembly GCA_038442645.1 of Agave tequilana. NCBI lineage: Eukaryota > Viridiplantae > Streptophyta > Magnoliopsida > Asparagales > Asparagaceae > Agave > Agave tequilana. The sequence continues at coordinate 67,217 of JAVJIF010034267.1, read as the reverse complement.
TATATGATTCCATATTTTGTGTTTTCACAATTGTTTTGATATTATGTATATCTTGACTCTTATAGCATATGAATTTACATAAGGATCATTTTTAGAATAATTGTTGATTTATGACTTGTTTTATGCTTTATGATTTGAATATATGCTTAGATGTTTGTTTTCATGAAAACTAGGAGTTATACTTGTACATAGAATGGGCCACAAATAAACCTTTATATATGTTTGTGCTTGGATGCCTATTTGTACCCATTAGATGTGCTAGTATAGTCTAGTTTTGATGATTCATGCATTCTAACTTGTATTCCCATTTTTGGATATGATTGTATGATCATGTGTTTTAACTTCATGTATATGTCTATCTAGTCCAAACTATTGACTATACATATACATCCTTGAGCCACGTGCATTCATGCATATACTTTGTGGACTCATCATGTTTAGGATATGTATGTATGCGTTGGTTTGTATATGACATACATATGCCTTGAAGTATAAATTGTGTCTTTATGAAAATTTTGATTTTTCATGGTTTCATGTTTTTTTTTAAGAAATTTCACATGAGCTTAATTGAATATTTTCATGATTGATATGTGTCACATAACACTTGTTCACTCACTTTATTGTTTACTCATGATTTGTTTTCATGAGACTATGATATGGGCTTTATGAACTTTGAGTGTTTAGTGCCATGTGATTTACATGTATTTCATGAAAAACTATTTTGTTTTCATTTCCCTATTTGAAGGATCTCGTTCTAGTTTTTCTAGATTTTCCAAAACTAGTTCGTGTTCTTCACTTTTGGTAGAGATTTTCAAACAAACTACACTTTCAAATCTATTTTTTTTAAAACCCCTACCTTCAAGGGTGGTTGGATGGGAGATCATGTTCATGTATGCTTTATAATGAAAATCATTTTAAACTTGCACATGATTGGGTGGTAGTTGATATGAGATATACACTTGATCTTATTGTTGTTTCAATTGGTATCATTGAATTCTTTCAATTGGTATCAATCTTGACATCCTTTTGTATACTCATATATGTTTTATTTTATATATATGTATGCATACACTTCATATAGTATCAATTTACAATTGGTATCTCTGTATCAAATTTTAAATTGGTATCTATTTCTTACATACATATATAGATGATTTATTTGTGCTTCAAGATATATGCACTAATTTTGCTTATGATAAGCTTGATTTTTTTTAATGACCATCATTTTCAATTGATTCAATTTTCAATTGGTTTCTTTATACAAGCATTATCATTATCTTGCTTATGCTAAGCTTGAGCTTTAACATTATTTCAATTGACTTAGTTTTCAATTGGTATCTTATTTCTAGCTTAAGCATATGTTTAGTTGGTATTTCATAAAGGGGGAGAAAACTCACATTTCAATTTTTCAATTGGTATTTAGTTCACCATTGGTTTTGTTTCCCACTCCCTAACTTTATGAGAAAAAAAAAAGATTTAAGAATGATTATTGATTTTTAATTGGTTTCATTTGCTTATAAAGATAAATATCTTCAATTGGTATCTAGATGCATTTGTTTACTCAAAATTGGTATCATTGTGTTTTTCATTTGTATCATGTGTTTTATTTTCTTAAATGTTTTTATGATCACTTTCTATTGATATCATAATGCACTTCTTTGACACATTTTTTTTAATTGGTATCAGAGCTTGGACTCTAGGTTTGGCTTAACATCCATAGAGAGATCCTTAATATTTGCTAATCAACATTCATTCATTCATTCATTCATCACTAGTAAACATGGCCGATAACATCAAAACCCCTCCTAAATTTGATGGACTTAATTCCCAATTTGGAAGGTTAGGATGACTATATTTTTGCAATCTTTGGGTAGCTTAGTGGCCAAGTCCTTGACTAAACCCTATGTAGCACCCGATAGTGATGAGAGCACTTGGACCGACTTCAACTTTAGAGAATATGAGGCTAACTCCAAAGCCCAAAACTCCCTATTAACCGCCTTGAATGAGGATGACCTTACACGGGTAATTCATTGCCAATCCGCCTATGAGATTTGGCAACACTTATTGGTCACACACGAGGGGACTTCACAAGTCAAGAGAGTTAAGATAGATCTCTTGAGGTCCCAATATGAGTCATTTAAAATGCTTGATGATGAGTCTATTGATAGTATGGCTACAAGGTTTACTAAAATCACAAATGGTCTTTCTTCCTTAGGTGATGACATCTCCAACGATCAAAAGGTGCGGAAAGTAATTCGGACTCTTCCTTCATCATGGGAGATCAAGGCCACCACCTTGAAGGAGTTGAACGACAAGGACGAGATGGACCTCATTAGTCTCATTGGGAACCTAAAGACCCATGAGATGGAGAAGAAGGCAAGAGAAGAGGCCACTACTTCAAAGAAGAAATCCATAGCCTTCAAGACTTCATCCACCAATGATGACGATGAAGATGACGAAGAAGAAGATGAGGAGCTTACTCTACTTGTTCGCAACGTCAAGAGGATGTACCGGAAGAACAAGCTCAACTTCCGGAGAAAATTTGAAGGCAAAGAGGAGCGGAAGATCATATGCTACAATTGCCGCAAACCCGGACATATCATGGCGGATTGTCCGGAGTTCAAGAAGAAAATGACTTCCTCCTTCAAGCCAAAGAAGCCGGAGGAAAAGAAAGCTTACAAAGCTACGTGGGATTCGGAAAGCGAGTCCGAAGAGGAGGTGGATCAAGCTAATATGTGTTTCATGGCAAACACACCCAAGATAACCCCTCAATCCCTTGATGATGAAGATGATGATGTAAGTAAGGAAGTTCTAGTGCATGCTTTTGTAGAACTTTCTGAAACTTATGATAACAAGAAACTTGAATGCATAAAATTACAAAAAGAAGTTGCTTTTCTTAAGAATCAACTTGCCATTGTTTCTAAAGAAAAAGATGATGTTTCTTCTAATTTCATTTCCATGCAAAAAGAATTTTGTGCCTACAAGAGTTCTTGTAAGGCAAAATCTCCTATTATTGATATAAAAGAAATTTCGTCTTTTAAATCTAAAATAAATGATTTTGAAAAAGTTTTAAAGGATTGTACTTTTAACACTAAGAAACTTGAGGACATGTTTTCTAAAAAGCACACTTCACATGCCAACAATGGCGTCACTTCAGGATAGATTTTACCCAATCAGAACTTCACTTCCATCTTGCATAAAACTTCCTAAAGCAAACGGCAATAATTTCGAGTTGAAGCCCCAATTCATTAACACTCTTCCCAAATTTCATGGTTTAGAATCGGAGGACGCATACTTATTTGTTAGGAAATTTGAAGAAGTATGCCTCATAATGCATATACCCCAGCTAGGAGACGATGCCGTTAGGTTACGTTTCATCCCTTTTTCCCTAAAGGACCTAGCTAAGAAATGGTTGTACAGTTTGGCAGCAGATTCAGTCACGACGTTGGATGATTTCGTCAAGGCTTTCTTGAAGAAATTCTACCCAATTCACAAAACTGCCCTCATTAGGAAGACATTATGCAGTTTAGGAAAGAATTGAGCGAACCATTTTAGAGATACTTTGAGCGATTCAAAGATCTCCTAGCTCAGTGCCCTCATCATGGCGTGGAGAAATGGCGTCAGTGTCAGATTCTCTACGATGGTCTAGATTATCAGACGAAGACCCTGTTAGAAATGATGTGTCAGGGAGGGTTCTTGCAGAAGGATGAGAATCAGGGTTGGGATTTATTTGAGGATTTAGCGGAAAAAACCCTGCAATGGGAGCCAGCCTCGAAAAAACCTAGGAATTCACAATCTATAGCTTCAAGAGGAGGGCTCCTATCTCTAGAATCATTCATAGCTGCCGAGGCTAAGATTGCTATCCTAATAAGAAGGATAGAGGCTCTGGAAATAAAAGAGCCTTTCAGTGTCAACCAGATCAACCCACCACCAATTCACAATCCGGGTTGTTCATATTGTCAGGCACTAAACCATGTCTTTGAAGAGTGCCATGTTTTCCATGCCCAGCAAATGCCACCGGAACACATGAACGCGGCTTACTCACGGCCGCCTCACAACCCCTACTCACAGACCTACAATCCTGGTTGGAGGAATCACCCAAATTTCTCCTAGGCCCGAACAATCCTCCCAGGCCTAATTTTTCCAACAACTTTCACCATCCTACTCCTCCACCAACTTTTCCCAGTCAAGCCCCAGCTTCCTCCTCCCAAAGCTCACTAATGGAAAAAAAAATCAGTAAATTAGAGGAGAGCATAGAGGCTTTCATAAAGTCCCAAGCTGCTTTCATGCAGATCAGGGACAAACTCTGAACAGTCATTCACAGGCCATATCAAGGTTGGAAATGCAGATGAGCCAGTTAGCTAGCTCCCTAAGTGAATGACCTAAGGGTACTTTGCCTAGTCAGCCGCTAGTTAACCCAAAAACCTCCAACCAAGCATATGAAATTCAGGATCCATCGATTAACCAGTGTAATGATGTTCACACACTGCGATCTGAAAAGAAGGTAGACAACCAGGTCTACCAACAGAAAAGTCCAGTCCATCCCGATCCCACTCCTGCCTCCACCTCTGCTAGTTTCTCCCAATCCACTTCATAAACATCTGACGAGGACAAAGCTGCTGAACAAGTTCATAAGCCTGTAGCACTCTTTCCCAATAGGCTTAGAAACAACAATAAAAATATGCACATGGAGAAAATGCTAGGGATGTTCAACCAAGTCAAATTGAATGTGCCACTTCTTGACGCTATCCAACAAGTCCCGGCTTATACCAAATTTCTTAAGGATATGTGTACTAAGAAGAGAAAGACCAATGTGCCCAAGAAAGTATTCTTGGCCACTAATATAAGTGAAATTTTGTCTGGTCCCATTCCGATGAAATACAAGGATCCCGGATGTCCCACCATTTCCTGCACCATAGGACAGACTGAAATCAGTAGAGCGCTTCTTGAGTTGGGAGCAAGTATCAACTTGCTACCTCTCTCAGTATACCAGCAACTTGGGTTGGGTGAGCTAACCCAACTCGAGTCACCATTCAGCTAGCTGACCGATCTGTGAAGATCCCGAAGGGGGAAATCACAGACGTCCTCATCCGGGTCGGGGATTTCATTTACCCCGTTGACTTCATTGTGCTTGAGACCCAACCTGTGTCCAATCTTACGTCTCAAACTTTCGTCATCTTAGGGCGCCCATTTCTTGCTACACCCAATGCCATAATCAACTGTAGGAACGGGTCCATGCGATTGACTTTTGGAGACATGACGAAGGAAGTCAATGTCTTCAATCTTGGAAGACAACCTAGGGATGTCAATGATCAGACATTTGAGGTCAATTCTATTGAAAACCTGACCAGTGAGCATGAGGAAAGTATGGAGACAGAAACTGAGGCAGAGTTTGATCTGGAGGCTGAGAATTTTAATTTAGACCAGATCATCGATTCAGCAGTGGATTGGGCATCAAGCCCCAGTGTACCCCATCCTAGGATTGAAAGCCCAGAAATTGCCTCCAATGAAGCAACACCTTCCCTAGAGCTAAAAACCCTGCCTGAACACCTCAAGTACGCCTACCTGGGCGGAAAGAACACCTTGCCAGTCATCATAGCATCCCACCTGACTGAGCAACAAGAGGATAGCTTAATGTCTATTCTGAAAAGACATAGGGAAGCCATTGGATGGACGATGAAGGACATCAAGGGAATAAGTCTAGCCATAGTGCAACATAGAATCCATTTAGTCGATGAAGCAACCCTAGGAGGGACCTACAACGCAGGCTTAACCCTCTCATGCAAGAGGCAGTTAAGGCTGAGATTCTGAAACTATTAGATAATGGGATCATTTATCCCATTTCTGATAGCCAATAGGTTAGCCTTGTTCATGCAGTCCCAAAGAAGGCTGGCTTTACGGTGTTAGAAAATGAGGAAAAAGAGTTGGTACAAACAAGACTGCCTACCAAGGTTCATGTTTGTATCGACTACAGGAAGTTGAATGCTGCTACCCGTAAAGACCACTTCCCGCTGATTGTAGTTCATTTTTGCATCGTCTTCCACCTCTATATTATGTTTTATGTAAATAAAAATGAGGTTTTAATGATTTTCTCTCCAAATTTGCAGGTCCATCTTTAATGGAGATGAAGGCCCATAATCAAGGATTTATCAAGGATAAATGGGATTAATTAAAGTGCCAAATGAAAAGCCCAAAAGTCTAAAGCCCAGATCTGGAGACTCCACGCATCCACTCAGCATTCTAGAAGATCCACGTGGCTAACAGACTACAACAGAATGGCAACAGAATTCGTTGGCGCAACGGCCAAGATTCTGCCGCGGAAACGCGGCTCTGGCCTCGGATCCGCGGCAGGGATCTGGCCGTTGAGCCAGCGATTTGATCCCACGGTCAGGATTTGAAAGGCCTCATCTTCTGAAGCCTATAAATAGACTACCAAGGACTCTGCGAAAGGGGAAGAGAGATTTGGAGAGAGAGCTTGTATTTTAGAAAGTTGTAGTGATTTCTCTTTAGTCTTTTTAGTGCTCTTGTAATCTCCTTCTTCCTCCTAGAAATTCTGTAAAAGAGAGAAAGAAAGAGTGAGAGAGCTTGTAATCCAAGGGGTGACAACTTGAAGCAAGGATTTATCCATCATTCTTCTCATCTTTGCAATTTTTAGTGCTTTACATTTCTTGCATTACTTTTTCAAGCTTTACTTTTATTGCATTTTCTTTCTACATGAATTGTTGTTTTCTTTTCTTTGCAATGTCTAGCTAACTTCTTTAACATGACTAGCTAACCACTAACTTTGCTAACTTCTAACTCTTGGGTGATTGCTAACTTTTAATCTTGCAATTTTGAGTCTCTTTCATCCCCAATGAAGATGGGTTACTTTCATTCTTGGCAAATTCTTGTTGTAATTCCATATGATTCATGTGAGCCTCATTTAGAGCCTTGTCTTTAGAACAGGTGCCTTGATGGAACATGGAGATGGAGCACCTATCATATGCTATTTGTTGTACAATTTTCTTACTTCAATGCTAACTTGATGTATGGCCTTGAATGACTAATGAATCTTGTATCTTCTTCCTTAGCATTCCTTGAGTGACACTCCTCGATTCCACCATTGAAATTCTATCTCGAGAGCCGATGAATCAATGAGGCTACAAGACAAGTCCGAGAAGATCACCCATCTACCAAGTGGGAAAGTAATTTGACCAACAAGCAAGACAAACCTTTGCCGATGAATCAACATGAGGCATGCATCACCATAATGAGATTAGTAAGTTAGCAAATTAGAAAGGTTAGCTAGTCATGGTTTCTTCCATCTCAAAAGTCTTTCAATGTTTTTCTTCTTTAGTTTTCTTTCTAAAGCTAGTCTAGTTTTCGAGTTCTTTCACTTTCTTTTCCATCGTTTTCTTTTCATGCAACCAATCCACACCAAAGTTTTCTTTTATTTTTCCATGTCATTGTGATTCTTTTGAACATAGAAGAACACTCATTTTCTTTCTTCACCACTTAACCGTAAAGCTTCTATCGCGAGCTCTCCCTGAGGATCGACCCGTAATAGTTCATACTACTACGGTGATTCGGAAGGAGTACATAAACATTGTGAATACATTCTTGGAGTTTTGAGCATCACATTCGAACAAAGAAGGTTGGCAATTATTGCGTGTAATTCCATATGATTCATGTGAGCCTCATTTAGAGCCTTGTCTTTAGAACAAGTGCCTTGATGGAACATGGAGATGGAGCACCTACCATATGCTATTTGTTGTACAATTTTCTTACTTCAATGCTAACTTGATGTATGGCCTTGAATGACTAATGAATCTTGTATCTTCTTCCTTAGCATTCCTTGAGTGACACTCCTCGATTCCACCATTGAAATTCTATCTCGAGAGCCAATGAATCAATGAGGCTACAAGACAAGTTAGAGAAGATCACCCATCTACCAAGTGGGAAAGTAATTTGACCAACAAGCAAGACAAACCTTTGTCGATGAATCAACATGAGGCATGCATCACCATAATGAGATTAGTAAGTTAGCAAATTAGATAGGTTAGCTAGTCATGGTTTCTTCCATCTCAAAAGTCTTTCAAAGTTTTTCTTCTTTAGTTTTCTTTCTAAAGCTAGTCTAGTTTTCAAGTTCTTTCACTTTCTTTTCCATCGTTTTCTTTTCATGCAACCAATCCACACCAAAGTTTTCTTTTATTTTTCTATGTCATTGTGATTCTTTTGAACATAGAAGAACACTCGTTTTCTTTCTTCACCACTTAACCGTAAAGCTTCTATCGCGAGCTCTCCCTGAGGATCGACCTGTAATAGTTCATACTACTACGGTGATTCGGAAGGAGTACATAAACATTGTGAATACATTCTTGGAGTTTTGAGCATCACATTCGAACAAAGAAGGTTGACTCTAAACTCTCTATCTCTGAATTGAGTACACTCTTATTCCTTCCCTTATCAAATTTTTGGCGCCGTTGCTGGGGAGAGCAACGGTTTACGTTTAATTGAAGAACTAAATGAGTTTTCTTCTCTGTTGCAGGTTACAGGTTGAAGAAACAGGAAAACCAGCATTGCAGTAACATATAAGTGGCCTTGGGCCTCTGCTCTTGAAAGCAGAGACAAGTGCTCTGGGATTTGCCGCGTTTTCTCGGCCAAAGCCGTGGATCCGCGGCAATGATGAGTTGACTACTAATCTGTTTTTATGCAGGGTTGCTTGCTTTGCAAAAATACAGCTGCTGCAATTCTAATTTCTTGTATGCTTTCACCAGGATCCTGCTAATAAAATCAACAGTAAAACATTTGTTGCAAAAGTTAAAAAATTGATTAGACGTTTGCATTTCTAGGCACGTGTCTTTTCAATTAATTTACTTTACTGTTGAAGAGTGCTGGAGCAAGGTACGTTCGCATTGCATATCGTATAGGACTCACTTCTTGGTTAATTTACATCGCTTTGAGTGAACCTTATTTGCATAAACTGTACACTTGCACAAAATTGACTTTAAGGGCATCACCCAATAAACAAGATAAGGTGGGGATTTCATTACCCTTTCCTTAGCCCAAAAATCACCATCTCAGCACTCACAATCCCAAGCTTTTTAATAAAATTTGATAGACGTTGGCCCCAGGGACATCTGGACTCAGTAGGAGATCGGCTGAAGTTGGAAAATAATTTTGATTCATACTCCAGTCAAATTAGTGTCTAAGGTTGGGGATTAAGAGGTTATGCCTCGAAGATACCATGGTTTGGCGTAATTAAGGCCCGTTGCTTACGCACGGATACCTCCCACCGTATTTTGCCCCTACCTGGCTGATTAGCTGTGGTCTGATTCAAGCAACAACCTTCTTCGGTTCATCGAACAGTTAGGAGTCGTCTAGGTCCAGGTATCCTAGATAGCTTGTGATTGATTTTTCTTTTTCTTGCTTGTTATTTTTCACTTTCTTTCGCTTGTGTGATCGGTGAACGTTGTTTGTGATTGTGTATGCAAGAGTGGTACTGGGATCCAGATTCTGCAAGACTTGTTAGAATTTCTACACTTGCACAAACACAACCACTTGACACAATCCTAATAATGGCAAACAATACTTCGCTCCAAGATAAATTCTACCCGATTCACACTTCACTTCCATCATGCATTCTTCTCCCTGTGACCAATGGAAATAATTTTGAGCTAAAGCCACAATTCATAAACACTCTTCCCCGATTTCATGGCTTAGAATCCGAGGATACGTATTTCTTCATTTGAGAGTTTGAAGAAGTATGTGTAATGATGAGAATTTTCCAATTGGCTGAGGATGCTGTTAGACTTAGGTTCATACCCTTCGCGCTGAAAGATATAGCTAAGAAATGGCTTTACAATCTTCCCGCCAGCTCGATTTCTTCATGGGATGATTTTGTAAAAGTCTTTCTTAAAAAGTTTTATCCCATTCACAAAACAGCCCTCATGAGGAAAAACATTATGCAATTCAAGTAAGAATCCAATGAACCATTCTGAAAATATTTTGAGCGTTTTCAAAAATTTACTAGCCCTTTGTCCTCATCACGGCATAGAGAAATGGCGTCAGTGCCAAATTATCTATAACGGACTCGATTACAAACGAAGACACTCCTTGAAACCATGTGCCAAGGGGAATTTTAAAGAAAGATGAGAATCAGGGGTGGGATCTCTTTGAAGCCTTAGCTGAGAAAACAATTCAGTGGGAGTCATGCCCAGATAAACCCACTCCCACCACTTCCAGAACCGGTATGCATTCAATAGAATTCTCTATAGCTGCTGAGGCTAAGATCACACAATTAATGAAGAGGATAGAATTGCTTGAATCAAGGGAACATTCTGCTGTCAACCAGGTCAACCCATCACCTGTGGTCAAACAGGGTTGCACCTATTGCCATGATCTCAACCATGTCTTTGAGGAGTATCCTGTATACCAGTCTCAAATGTATCAGGAGAACACGAATGCTGCCTATACCAGACCTAACCACAATCCATACTCCAATACGTACAATCCGGGATAGCGAAACCATCCAAATTTTTCTTGGAGTCAGTCTGGTCCTGAGCAACCTAGGCCATCATTTTCACACCCATATCATGCTCAGTCTCACACACCCAGTTTCAACCAGAATCCACCGAATTTTCACCCATATCATAATCCACCACAATTCCAATCTTATCAAAATCCACCACATCACCAAACAAACTTCCAGCCTACTTATCAACAACATCAACCCCAGAATAATTCAGACAGGAGAATATCCGAGTTGGAAAAAATGATAGAAACCCTAATAAAAACCCAGCATCAGGATATGAATAAAGTACAGGTCCAGATAGGGCAATTGGCTAATTCTATAAATGAGAGACAAAAAGGTATGCTACCAAGCCAGCCAGTGCCCAATCCAAAAAATCACTTCCCTCTACATGAAGTAGAAGACATGGGCCCCAGTCAATGCAATACTATTCATATTTTGAGATCTGGGAAACAGGTAGATAATAAGGTTTCTAATCAAACATCCAAATCAGTGCCAAAACCAACACCTCCTGTTCCAGTACAACCAACTCCAGAAAATCCATCTTCCAGTTCTGAACCATCAACTTCAAAAGCCAAAGGGAAAGAAAAGATAGATGAGCAACCATATAAGCCTATTGTACCATTTCCAAATAGGCTGGCAAATCCAAAATTGAATGCTCATATGGAGAAGATCAGAGAGATGTTTAATCAAGTCCAAATCAATATCCCTCTTCTTGATGCAATTCAACAAGTTCCTTCATATGCCAAATTTTTAAAGGAAATATGCACAAAGAAAAGGAAAGCAAAAGTCCCTAAAAAAATCTTCCTAGCTTCAAACATCAGCGAGTTGCTCACTGGGCTAATTCCTGTGAAATATAAGGACCCAGGGAGCCCAACTATCTCTTGTATCATAGGACAGACTACAATCAATAGGGCATTGCTTGATTTGGGAGCCAGTATCAATCTCCTTCCCTTTTCTGTGTATCAACAACTAGGGTTAGGCGACCTTCACCCGACCCAAGTTAAGATACAATTGACCGATCGTTCTGTGAAGATCCCCAAAGGGGAAATTCATGATGTCCTTGTCAGAGTTGGGGAGTTCATTTACCCGGTAGATTTTATAGTTCTTGAGACACAACCTGTGTCTAACTCTAATCATCGGGCTCAAACTCCTGTTATCCTGGGGCGACCATTCCTTGCTACAGCAAATGCCATCATCAATTGTAGGAATGGATCCATGAGGCTAACATTTGGTGACATGACTCGAGAAATGAATGTCTTCAATGTAGATAAACAACCTCGTAAGACAAGAGATCAAACATACGAGGTAAACTTTGTCGAAAACAATTGTGAGGAAGAGCGTGACGATTCAGAAGATGAGTTGTTGTTTCTTAATGAGTTATTTCAAAATGAATGCAACCATCTTGATGTGGAAGATCCGAATGTTCGAGTACCCTTTCAAAAGGGGAAACTTGATTTGAATATCTTCATTTTTAAAGAGCCAACAAAGAGTGTAATCCATAAGGATATCATTAACGAACCTCCAATTGACATACTTTTTGAAGACCTCTTCAAGGACGAGCTCATGTATCTGGATGAACCAACTCAGGATATTTTGATTAATGGCACATATCCAGGGGAAAGTGTTGACCTCAGCTTTGAGGAAATATACGAGGCTGAGTTGGAATTTCTTGGAATTCAGAATAAAGAAGTTTCAAAAGAGCAGAGTGGTGATAGTGGCAAGTTTTTTAAAGAGCATTGTGGTGATATGAGGATGAATCATCTTAAGCAATTGAAACTGGAAACGCCTAAGGCTCAGAGGACAATTCAACTCGTTTCCCAACTAAGCCCTCTTAAACGGACCCATTGGAATGATGGGAAACGGGCTAGAGGGATACGACCAAAAGAAGCCCTAGGTAGTTGACACACTTCATAATAATTTTTGTACCCTTTTGTAAATAAAAAAAAAAATAATAATAATAATAAAATAAAAATAAAAATAAAAAAATAAATAAATAAAAATAAAAACTCCAAAGATGTGGGACTTTTGTATCAAGAGTTCCACTCCTTCACAACTTTCAAATTTCAAATCCACCTAGTTTGTAAATATCACTTTTCACCTAGGGTCAAATTGGGATTCCAAACTTTTTCAACTCTATATATATCCTATTTACCCTACCTCTCTTCCCTCAAACGAAAAACGCCTCCCAGATCTAAAACCCTCTCCTCAAGCGCCGCCCTCCGATTTTTTCCCTTCCACAGAGCCCTCCTGACTGCCGCGTTTGCGCGACCCAGGCCGCAGATCCGCGGCAATCCTGCATTCTCTGGAGCGCCGCCAAATTTTCTGCCGATCGATTTCTTGCGCTGGTGGCCGATCTGGTTCCAAATCTTCCCAAATCCATCTCCTGTGCCCTCTGCAAGCCCGAATTTTTCTCCCCCCACGTATTCCGGGGGCGGTTTGAATTTTGATCTCCCAATTTATTGATTTGCTCTAGATTTGTAGCATGGCACCCAACTTATTTGTTGAAAAGGATTTTTCAAAAATTCTATGTGATCCTAATGGGTATGGGCATATATTTATAGATCGGATTAGGGCATGAGATTGGTCCGCATTGGTGTATGATAATACTGATAACAATGCCTTCTATTGTCCCGACTTGGTGACATTGTTCTACAACTCTATTGATCATGCATCAGCTGATTTACACACTTATCAATTCACAGTGCACATGCTCTTAGGCGACCTTTTTATCACGCTTCCTCTCCTTGAGGAACACACGCATGTCCCTATTTTCCCACAGCATAGCGACCCCCTCCCACTTATTGATTACATGACAATTATGGGGGCTCGCTGCACTGAGTAAGACCGTAGGCTTTAGGCCAGCACCACATTCCGAAACATACATTGTGTTGGACGATGGGTCCAACGTAATATCTTAGGTCTGGACCATACCACTTCATTCAACCGCCTCGTGCTGCAGATTATCCATGACCTCATGACTAGGCAGCACACGGTCTGCCTTAACAAGACCATCTTCCACGCAATAATTGCCAACTCCTCACGCACCCGGGGTGCCAAACACTCCCACCCCATTCTGATTACGCGTCTGTGTAGGACTTTCCTACCGGACGCCGTATTTGACTCTTTGCCCGGGTGTTTGTGACACAAGAGCGACCCACTAGTTCCTACAATAGTTGCTTACACGCGGTCTGGACCCCTAGTGTCCAGCCGGAAGATGTGCGGTGGAGTCCTCTTCTGAGGAGAGCTTACATGAGGAAGATGAGCCCGAATTCTGGCACCAGGATCCCCCAACGGACTCACGTGCCTTCATGTCCATCATTTGGAGGGGCATGAAGAAGATCTTTAGGGGACAGGTTAGGCTGAGGAAGAAAGTAGAGGAGCAATCCTCTAGGTTGGACCACATTGAGGCAGGGCTACGGCGTTCACAGTAGGCTGGACCCAGCACCACCGCTGGTCCAAAACGACGAAGGGAGTAATTTAGTTCCTTTACCTATTTCATGCATCTTTTATCTTGCATACATTGAGGACAATGCATGAGATAGGTATGGGGGATAGATACTAACTTAGGATTTTTATTTTCTTTTTTAGGATTTTTATTTTCTTTTTTTTAGGATTTTTAATTTTAGCTTTTACCTTTCTTTATAGATTTTTTATTTTCTTTAGATTTTACTTTTTCTTTTTAGAAAAAAATAAAAAATTAAAAAAAATTTTGATCCATGTTTAAAAGAATCAAACTTGACTTTAGGGATTAAGGAAACTCTTAACTATGATTTCTAATTATAAGTCGAAAAGAGGAGTTTTGTTGGATTTTTAGGTTAAGTGAAAAAGGATAAGAAAGATAGCTAGATTTTAATTCTTACTTTAGGATATATACATTAGACATATTGAGGGATTAATCAAAGACTTAGTGATTCTATTTACATATATATAAAAAAATATAATAAATAAATAAATAAATAATTACTTAGCCACTAATTAAGCCGGTTAGCTGTGCCTCAAGAAGCATGGCTAGTCACGCCTAAAGGTGGTTAAGTCCTTAGTATTCGTGGCCTAGTTTACTCGAGTCCTTGAACCTTAGGGATGTATCTTCATCTGGTGCCCTAAGACCGACTGGTTTGGGAGTCATCGGTAAGAGGCTTGTTACATGGGTAAATTAGAAAGCCTAAGGAAGCTAAGGAAATGTAAATAAATAAAAAAAAGAGGAAAAAAATATATATAATGTATATATTAGTAAATAAATGAACTTAGTCTGAGAAAGATCCTTCATATTTATAGATGTATATATACTAGGAATGATGCAAAATCCGGTCTTCGATCTATTCCTTAAGAACTTAACCTAAGTTGAAGACAAAACTCTAAATAGACACTTATAAAAAGAATGACGAGTTTAGAGTAACTTGAAACCTATAAATCAAGTAAGACTCTTAAAAAATATGGATCAAACTTTTCACTAACATTTTCTTTTCTTGGATTTTGTGGGTGCAATCCGTTGAAAACCCTCAGGAGACAACACTCCTCCTCTAGGGTAACCTAGAGGTTTAACGGCTTGTTGCACATGCTCAGTGCAATCGTGTCACTTACGAAAGTGGTTCAATAACTTAGTTAGGATTTTTCCTTTTCTTTTTGCTCGAGGACGAGCAAAGGCTAGGTATGGGGGTGTGATTGTAGTTCATTTTTGCATCATCTTCCACCTCTATATTATGTTTTATGTAAATAAAAATGAGGTTTTTAATGATTTTCTCTCTAAATTTGCAGGTCCATCTTTAATGGAGAGGAAGGCCTATAATCAAGGATTTATCAAGGATAAATGGGATTAATTAAAGTGCCAAATGAAAAACCCAAAAGTTTAAAGCCCAGATCTGGAGACATCCACGCATCCACTCAGCATTCTAGAAGATCCACGTGGCTAACAGACTACAACAGAATGGCAACAGAATTCGTTGGCGCAACGGCCAAGATTCTGCCGCGGAAACGCGGCTCTGGCCGCGGATCCGTGGCAGGGATCTGGCCGTTGAGCCAGCGATTTGATCCCACGGTCAGGATTTGAAGGCCTCCTCTTCTGAAGCCTATAAATAGACAACCAAGGACTCTGCGAAAGGGGAGGAGAGATTTGGAGAGAGAGAGCTTGTATTTTAGAAAGTTGTAGTGATTTCTCTTTAGTATTTTTAGTGCTCTTGTAATCTCCTTCTTCCTCCTAGAAATTCTGCAAAAGAGAGAAAGAAAGAGTGAGAGAGCTTGTAATCCAAGGGGTGACAACTTGAAGCAAGGATTTATCCATCATTCTTCTCATCTTTGCAATTTCTAGTGCTTTACATTTCTTGCATTACTTTCTTCAAGCTTTACTTTTATTGCATTTTCTTTCCACATGAATTGTTGTTTTTTTTCTTTGCAATGTCTAGCTAACTTCTTTAACATGACTAGCTAACCACTAACTTTGCTAACTTCTAACTCTTGGGTGATTGCTAACTTTTAATCTTGCAATTTTGAGTCTCTTTCATCCCCAATGAAGATGGGTTACTTTCGTTCTTGGCAAATTCTTGTTGTAATTCCATATGATTCATGTGAGCCTCGTTTAGAGCCTTGTCTTTAGAACAAGTGCCTTGATGGAACATGGAGATGGAGCACCTACCATATGCTAGTTGTTGTACAATTTTCTTACTTCAATGCTAACTTGATGTATGGCCTTGAATGACTAATGAATCTTGTATCTTCTTCCTTAGCATTCCTTGAGTGACACTCCTCGATTCCACCATTGAAATTCTATCTCGAGAGCCGATGAATCAATGAGGCTACAAGACAAGTCCGAGAAGATCACTCATCTACCAAGTGGGAAAGTAATTTGACCAACAAGTAAGACAAACCTTTGCCGATGAATCAACATGAGGCATGCATCACCATAATGAGATTAGTAAGTTAGCAAATTAGAAAGGTTAGCTAGTCATGGTTTCTTCCATCTCAAAAGTCTTTCAAAGTTTTTCTTCTTTAGTTTTCTTTCTAAAGCTAGTCTAGTTTTCGAGTTCTTTCACTTTCTTTTCTATCGTTTTCTTTTCATGCAACCAATCTACACCAAAGTTTTCTTTTATTTTTCCATGTCATTGTGATTCTTTTGAACATAGAAGAACACTCGTTTTCTTTCTTCACCACTTAACCGTAAAGCTTCTATCGCGAGCTCTCCCTGAGGATCGACCCGTAATAGTTCATACTACTACGGTGATTCGGAAGGAGTACATAAACATTGTGAATACATTCTTGGAGTTTTGAGCATCACATTCGAACAAAGAAGGTTGACTCTAAACCCTCTATCTCTGAATTAAGTACACTCCTATTCCTTCCCTTATCACCCGCTACCCTTCATCGACCAAATGCTAGAGCGTTTGGCTGGACATGAGTACTACTACTTCCTAGATGGGTACTCGGGATACAATCAAATCCCCATTGCTGCAGAAGACTAGGAAAAGACGATGTTCACCTGCCCGTTCGGAACCTTTGCTTATCGGCGCATGCCTTTTGGATTGTGCAATGCTCCTGCAACGTTCCAACGGTGCATGCTTAGTTTATTCTCTGACATGGTGGAACGTTTTCTTGAGATTCTCATGGATGACTTCTCCATCTACGGAAATTCATTTGATCAGTGTCTTCATCACTTAGAGTTAGTGCTACAAAGATGCATTGAGAAGAACCTAACTCTAAACTGGGAAAAATGTCACTTTATGGTGAGACGGGGGATTGTCTTGGGCCATGAGATTTCGAGGAGAGGCATAGAAGTGGATAAGGCTAAGGTAGAAGTTGTTGGCCCAAAGGCCCATCACTTTAGTTTTGATGATGATCAACTCATGTAGTTATAGTACTAATGATCTTGTGTTTATTTAGTTTCAGATTAGTGATCAAGATCTTAGTAGGTGTGTAGCTTCAACAAAGGATTTAAAGTCAAGTTTTGGAGCTAGCACGGTTTGATTCAAGAGCTTGTGCATCAAGACCACATCTAGTACTCAAGAGGAGTCTAGCTCTATGGATCGTGTTTGGACCAAGTCAAGAAGATGAGAAGACTTCAAGTGAAGACCTTCAAGATCAAGACTTGTGTCTAGATTTGTTTTTATAAGATTTTATTTTTAGATAAAATGTAAAGGATAGAATAGTTGGTGGATTGCTCAAGTATATCTTATACACACACACTCTTGATTTATATGAGTTTTCATAAAAGAATTTTTATTTTGGAAAAATACAAAAGAGTTTTCATTTGGAAAAATACCGGTTTGGTTTTTGGAGTTTCAAGTTTACATATCTTTAACCAAAACCATATTTAGAGCTTAATGTCAAAAACATAGATATTTCACCTTGTATGTGTAGTGGATCATTTCCATACACTCTATGCTTTAAAAGTGTTTAAAATATCTTGTTTTTGTATTTGGAGAAGTTTTGGAAAAACCATTTTTGAAAAATACAGTTTCATTTTTAGCAAAAATTTTCAAGTTAGAAAAATAATTCAAATTGTTTGTAACATGTTTTGATTTTGCTCAAACATGTATTTTTTTCAAAGTATAATACTGAAACTATTTTTATAGATTTTTCGTGATTTTATGGGATTTTATTTGAGCCAAAATGACTAAGTTTTTAATCCCAGAAATGTCCTGACCTGGCTTCTGTCGGTCGACCGACCGGTCGACCGAGTTTAAAGTCTGTCGACCGGGCCGGTCGACCGACGTGCACAGACGTGCACGCCAGACAGTGCTGGAGTGCCGGTCGACCGACCCGGTCGACCGCAGAGAGCTTCCGCTCTCTGGAAAGCCCTGGTCGACCGGGCTGGTTGACCGGCAGAGAGCTCTGCTCTCTGTTCCAGGGTCACATTCGACCGACCCGTCGACCGCTGGCACAACGGTCAGAATTCTGACCGTTGGCCGGTCGACCGGGCGGCGACCGACAGGTCAACCTGGCTCCAACGACTAGTTTTTCTAGCTCTATAAATTGGGGCTTTTGGGGGCTGTTTTCTACAAGATTTTTGGAGAGTTTTTAAGCCAGTTTTTTCCTACTCTATTAAGAGGTTTTCTCCACTAAATTGAGAGCAAATATTTCCAATCAAAAGGGGAGTTTATCAAAAGTGTTTAAAAGTGAATTCTTTGAGTTTTCCTCCTCCATTTCAATCCTTGTTTTCTCACACAACACTTGAGCTATCCATTGCTATATCTACCTATAGGGATTTATTGTGAGAGGATTTTAGGTGATCAAAGTGTTGTGATCACCAAAGTTCCATTCTTGTACTTTGAGGAGGCGGACGGTTGTGTTCGCGTTGTTTCGAGTTCGTGTGTGAACTCGGTATTTGAGGTGCGGCCTCGGCGAGCTTGTGGGCTTGCGGTGTGTACGGGACTAGAGAGTCCAGGGAGTTCAAGTGTGAACTCGCCTTGTAGGTGTTACGACACCGAGTGATCCGGTGGGATCGGTTTATAGTGGAAATCCTTCAAGTGTGAAGGCGGGGATGTAGAGCAAGTGTGCTCGAACCTCGAAACAAATCTCCCGTGTTTGCGATTGCTCACTCTCTATCTCTTACTCTTGTCTTTATATCTTGCATACTAATATTGTCTTTATCTTTATATGCTTGATATATTGTGTGCTTTATTGTTATATGCTTGAGGATTGTTTGCTAACACTTGTATTCAACGAAGAGAGCCAACGCGGCACCTCAACTCTTATTTAGAGGAATCTTGAGGAGTTAGTCCAGAGCCCTTCACGGGGAATTCGGCTACACTCTTGTGTTATACGTGGTGTTTAGTTTAATAAGTTTTAATTAACATAATAAGTTTTCCGAATTTAGTGACCATAAGATTAGTCATCACCTATTCACCCCCCTCTAGGTGAATTACAATTGGTATCAGAGCTAAGTGCTCTTGATTTGAGTCTTACAACCTAGAGTTAAAGATTCTCATTTTTAGGCTAATCACAATATTTGTACACACACCATGGATTTCATGTCACCTCCCACTTTTGACATCCTTAACATCCAAACTTGGAAGGTTAAGATGTCTTTGTATCTCAAAGGCCTAGGAATTCATGTTTATCTTGCTACCATTAATGATTCATATGTTAAAAATAGCAAGTATTTTGAGGCTAACTCAAAAGCCATTCATGCTTTGAAGAGTACCCTAAACAATGATTATTTATGTAGGGTTTCTAACATTGACTCGGCTTTTGTAGTTTGGAACACAATTCTCTCCCTTGGCGAAAAAGAACAATACTATGCGGGGAGCGACTCGGATGTTGGAAGTGACGCTTCCAACTTGTGCTACATGGTCCAAGGGGATAACCCCCTTGAGGTAACTACCGAATCCGAGGTAGATGAAAATGTTGATATGACTTATGATGAGCTTGAATCTTTTTGTCAACAACTTCTAGAAAAATATGACATGCTTAGAAAAGATAATAAGAAAATGAAAAACAAATTTGATTGCATATTAAAAGAAAAAGATTCTTTATAAGAAAATTTTGAATATGTTTCAAAAGAAAATGAATCTTTGAAAAATGAGAATGTTTCCTTGATGTCTAAATTAAATGATCTTTGTGAAGGAAACACTAATTTGAAAATAAAATTATTTTGGTGGAAAAACAAAAAGAAAATGCTTTGAATGAAAATACTTCTTTAAAAAGAAAAATGATTGAAAAAGAAAAAAAATGTTTCTAAAAAGAATAAGAAAAATGATTCTCATTCTCATCATGCTTTACATGCCACCACTAATGAGATGAAATTTTTGAAAAATAAAATAAATTGTTTGAGCTCAATTTTGAGCACATGTGCATTTAACCATAAGAGATTGGAGTCCATTTTTTTCAAAGAAACAAACTCCACATGTTCATGCACATTATTCACATCATGCATATTCACTATTTGCACGTCATGATCACACACATACACATATGCATGCTAGGGTGTACAAATGTACACATTGTGGCCGCAAAGGCCATTTAGCAAAATTTTGTTATGATAAGATAAATGCTTTAAATTTTGCTAATAAGAAAAATGTTTGGGTTCCTTACAAAGCTAACCCCCAAGGACCCAAAAGAAAATGGGTACCAAAATCTCCACCTTGTATTTTTGATGTAGGTGAGGGCTCTCACATGACGTGAGAGGATGGTGCCTTGGTGGTGGTTGCACATGGACTTGATGGACACATATTTGATGCACCGCTATCAAGGAGGTTTGGTGGGACAACCACCATGTTTTGGAGAATTAGAGCTTAATTCTTTAGTTTGGTAACTATCGCTAAACTCCTAATTTAGTTTACATGCTTATTCATATATGATATTTTTAGCATGTTCATGTTTTTGTGCTTCTTGTGGTAAATACTAGTTTAAATGTAGTTTTTATCAAAACTTGAATGTTACACTTGTACAAATAGTGAGCAACATTTGATTCTTATACGTTTGCACTTCATTGTTCATTTGTACTCACTATATGCACATGTATAGCCTAGTTTTGATGATTCTCTCATTTACACTTGTTTTGTCTATTTTCATGTTTTACTTCACGTATATGTATCTTATATTCAAATCTAATAAATATACATGTATACCCCATGAGTCATTTGCCTTCATGCAATTTACATTATGAACTCTTTTTATGTTTGGAATATGTATGCATATTGTTAGGATTGAATAAAAACATACATATACCTAGAAGTTTGTTTTTAAGATGAAAAATGCATTTTTATCTTTATATGAAAAATGAATTTTTATGATTTGTTTGATAAATGATATTTATGTTTTGAGCTTCATTGATTATCTTCATGATAAATGCTAAACACTTGATTCTTGTACACTCACACTTTAATTGTTTATTCATGACTTTGTTTCATGATTCTTTTTGAGCTTTATCGATTTTAAGTGTCAACTCTTGTATATTTGGTATGATTCATGAAAAACATATGATTTGGTTTCTGTTTTGAAGGATCTTTAACTAGTTTTTTTCAAAAATCATCTTTAACTAGTTATTATTCTTCATTTGGTAGTGTTTTCACTATAAAAATATTTTCAAACCTTATTTGTGAAAACCCCTTCCTATCCCTTTGTGGGAGGATGGATGGGCGAGTATGCCTTGTAAGCTTAATTGAAAAATCTTTTATCTTGAGCATAAAAGGGTGGTAGGTTATGAGTTATATACTTGATCTCAATGATATTTTTTTGTATATACTCATATTTTATTTTCTATATATGTATGCTTCATAATTTCCATAATATCAATTCTTATTGGTATTTTCATTTTCATACATATATATGATTTATTTATGGAATATTCTTCAATTGGTATTTATTGATTGCAATTGGTATCAAAATAATTTACAATAATTTTCTATTGGTATTTTGATTAAAATTCAAAATTTGTAATGTTTATTTACAATTGGTATCTTAAAAATTTGATTGATTTACAAGTGGTACCTTTAAAATTTTGTTGTTTATATGGTATCTTAAAATTGATTACAAGATATCTAAAAATTTGTTTTATTGAGGATAATTCAAAATTTTGTTTTAATATGAAATTTTGAAAATTAAAAATGTTTTGATTTGTATTGCCTATATGCAAGGGGAGCTTAACATCTTTTCTACATATAGATTCATGTTGAGTGTATCTTATATTGAGGAGCTTGACAACTCTTCTTTATGCGGTACACGTGTGTAGGGGGAGCTTCACATCTCCTCTTATGCATTGTATATTATGTGTTATATGAATTAGGGCTTGTCATCTCTCTTTCATGTAATGTATATGTGTAGGGAAGTTAACTTAGCGTCTTCCTCTTCATGAATGTATATCGCATATATCCTTTATTGATTTGTTTAATGTCACCCCTTTTATTAATTTTTGCTTTTTGACAAAAAAGGGGAGAACATTTTGTTTTTACTTTAACCTCTTTGTTGATGATTGACAAAAAGGGGGAGAAGTATTTAAGAAGTATTTTAGTATATATGCATGTTTTCCTTACTTTATTCATAAAGGGGGAGAAGGATTTATGTTTATGCATATATGTTTTACAAATAGGAGAAAAAGAATTTGATTGTTTTTATGTTTAATTAGCATGTTTATCTCCATATATTTGCATACATGTTTGTTTAGATTTATGTGCTTCATTGCCATATTTATTGTTTATTGAGATGCATGAGTTAAGGGGGAGCTTCCTTGAAGCTTTACTTTAATCCATGCATATATAACTCCATGAGTTTTGTCATCATCAAAAGGGGGAGATTGTTGGCCCAAAGGCCCATCACTCTAGTTTTGATGATGATCAACTCATGTAGTTATAGTACTAATGATCTTGTGTTTATTTAGTTTCAGATTAGTGATCAAGATCTTAGTAGGTGTATAGCTTCAACAAAGGATTTAAAGTCAAGTTTTGGAGCTAGCACGGTTTGATTCAAGAGCTTGTGCATCAAGACCACATCTAGTACTCAAGAGGAGTCTAACTCCATGGATCGTGTTTGGACCAAGTCAAGAAGATGAGAAGACTTCAAGTGAAGACCTTCAAGATCAAGACTTGTGTCTAGGTTTGTTTTTATAAGATTTTATTTTTAGATAAAATTTAAAGGATAGAATAGTTGGTGGATTTCTCAAGTATATCTTACACACGCACTCTTGATTTATATGAGTTTTCATAAAAGAATTTTTATTTTGAAAAAATACAGAAGAGTTATCATTTGGAAAAATACCGGTTTGATTTTTGGAGTTTCAAGTTTACATATCTTTAACCAAATCCATATTTAGAGCTTAATGTCAAAAACATAGATATTTCACCTTGTATGTGTAGTGGATCATTTCCATACACTCTATGCTTTAAAAGTGTTTAAAATATCTTGTTTTTGTATTTGGAGAAGTTTTGGAAAACCATTTTTGAAAAAATACAGTTTTCGTTTTTAGCCAAAATTTTCAAGTTACAAAATAGTTCAAATTATTTGTAACATGTTTCAAACATGTTTTTATTTCAAAGTATAATACTGAAACTATTTTTCTAGATTTTTCGTGATTTTATGGGATTTTATTTGAGCCAAAATGACTAAGTTTTTAATCCCAGAAATGTCCTGACCTGGCTTCTGTCGGTCGACCGGACCGGTCGACCGAGTTTGAAGTCGGTCGACCGGGCCGGTCGACTGACGTGCACAGACGTGCACGCCAGACAGTGCTGGAGGGCTGGTCAACCGACTCGGTCGACCGTAGAGAGCTTTTGCTCTCTAGAAAGCCCCGGTCGACCGGGCTGGTCGACCGGCAGAGAGCTCTGCTCTCTGTTCCAGGGTCACGGTCAACCGACCGGTCGACCGCTGGCACAACGGTCAGAATTCTGACCGATGGCCGGTCGACCGGGCGGTCGACCGACAGGCCAACCTGGCTCCAACGGCTAGTTTTTCTAGCTCTATAAATTGGGGCTTTTGGGGGCTATTTTCTACAAGATTTTTGGAGAGTTTTTAAGCCAGTTTTTTCCTACTCTATTAAGAGGTTTTCTTCACTAAATTGAGAGCAAATATTTCCAATCAAAAGGGGAGTTTATCAAGAGTGTTTAAAAGTGAATTCTTTGAGTTTTCCTTCACCATTTCAATCCTTGTTTTCTCACATAACACTTGAGCTATCCATTGCTATATCTACCTATAGGGATTTATTGTGAGAGGATTTTAGGTGATCAAAATGTTGTGATCACCAAAGTTTCATTCTTGTGCTTTGAGGAGGCGGACGGTTGTGTTCGCGTTGTTTCAAGTTCGTGTGTGAACTCGGTATTTGAGGTGCGGCCTCGACGAGCTTGTGGGCTTGCGGTGTGTACGGGACTAGAGAGTCCAAGGAGTTCAAGTGTGAACTCGCCTTGTAGGTGTTGCGGCACCGAGTGATCCGGTGGGATCGGTTTATAGTGGAAATCCTTCAAGTGTGAAGGCGGGGATGTAGAGCAAGTGTGCTCGAATCTCGAAACAAATCTCCCGTATTTGCGATTGCTCACTCTCTATCTCTTACTTTTGTCTTTATATCTTGCATACTAATATTGTCTTTATCTTTATATGCTTGATATATTGTGTGCTTCATTGTTATATGCTTGGGGATTGTTTGCTAACACTTGTATTCAACCAAGAGCGCCAACGCGGCACCTCAACTCTTATTTAGAGGAATCTTGAGGAGTTAGTTCAGAGCCCTTCACGGGGAATTCGGCTACACTCTTGTATTATACGTGGTGTTTAGTTTAATAAGTTTTAATTAACATAATAAGTTTTTAATTCCGCATTTAGTTACCATAAGATTAGTCATCACCTATTCACCCCCCTCTAGGTGATTTACAGAAGTGATTGCTAAGCTTCCACTACCCAAAAGCATCAAGGATATTAGATCCTTTTTAGGGCATGCTGGGTTCTACCGACGGTTCATTAAGGACTTTAGCAAAATTGCGAGGCCCTTAACCAACCTGCTCGCTAAGGACGTGCCCTTTGATTTCAACGATGAATGTTTCAAGTCATAGGGGAAGCTTAAGCAAGAACTGATTTCTGCGCCTATCATTTCTGCTCCTAATTAGGCCCAGCCATTTGAAATCATGTGTGATGCATCTGATTTTGCTATTGGCGCTGTTCTAGGACAGTGCATCTATAATAGGCAGCACGTGATTTACTATTCGAGTAGAACCTTGAATGACGCCCAACAGAATTATACAACGACTGAGAAGGAATTCTTAGCCGTTGTCTTTGCGTTAGAGAAGTTCCGGCCTTACTTGTTAGGTTCGAAAACGGTGATTTTTACGGATCACTCGGCTCTGAAATACCTCATGACCAAGAAGGAAGTAAAAGCCCGACTGATTCGGTGGATCCTTTTGCTTCAAGAATTTGACTTAGAAATCCGGGATAAACGAGGTATAGAAAATGTGGTCGCTGATCATCTCTCAGGAATTCCGAATGCACCAACCATCCAAGCTCCGATCAACGAGGATTTCCCAGACGAGCACATCCTAGCCATTCTTAAAGAACCCTGGTATGCGGATATTGTTAATTACCTGGCCACGGGACAATTACCCGCTGACTGGACAAAGCAAGATCAAGACCGCTTCTTTGCCCAAGTACGGTACTTCTTCTGGGAAAACCCGTATCTTTTTAAGTATTGTCCCGACCAAATTATTAGACGATGCATACCAGAAGAGGAACAGAAGAGTGTGCTCAGCTTTTGCCATGACCTTGCATGCGGAGGACACTTCGGTCCCCGCAAGACTGCAGAGAAGGTTCTGCAAAGTGGGTTCTACTGGCCCACTCTGTTCAAAGACTCATATCATTTTTGCAAGTCATGCGCAAATTATCAGAAAATTGGGAAAATTTCAAGAAGAGACATGATGCCCCTGAACCCGATCCTTGAAGTTGAAATTTTTGATGTTTGGGGTATCGATTTCATGGGGCCATTCCCCAATTCCTTCGGCAACCAGTTCATTCTGGTTGCTGTAGATTATGTCTCTAAGTGGGTAGAAGCTGTGCCAACTAAGACGAATGACAACAAAGTGGTTGTCAAATTTCTTAAAGATAACATCTTCTCCCGATTTGGCACCCCCAGAGCGATAATTAGTGATAATGGATTACATTTCTACAACAGAGTTTTTGAAGCTCTGATGCGAAAATATTCCATCAATCACAAGTTATCCACTCCGTACCATCCCCAGACAAATGGGCAGGTAGAAGTCACCAATCGACAACTCAAACTCATTCTGGAAAAGACTGTCAGAAAAAACCGAAAGGATTGGTCGGTTAAGCTCAATGATGCATTATGGGATTACCGCACTGCTTTTAAGACAGTTCTGGGGATGTCTCCTTATAGAATCGTGTTTGGAAAAGCCTGTCATCTGCCAGTAGAGTTAGAACATCGGGCCCTCTGGGCCATTAAGCAACTCAACTTTGATCTGACCAAGGCCGCTGAACTTAGAAAACTGCCGATTTTTAAATTAGAGGAGATACGGAATGAAGCCTATCAGAATGCCCGAATCACCAAGAGCAGGACTAAACTTTTTCATGACCAAATCATAACCCGGAAAAACTTTGCCCCGGGAGATAGGGTTCTGCTGTATAACTCTAGGCTTCATATTTTCGCGGGAAGCTGAAAACTCATTGGTCGGGACCGTTCATTGTGCGCACTGTTTTCCCACACGGTGCTGTGCTTATTGCAGACCCTAAAAATAACACGGAATTCAAAGTGAATGGGCAAAGACTGAAGCCCTTCTTGACCACTGAGCCTATGACTCCGGATGATAGTGTGCTGACTCTTTTTGCCCCATCATACACCTAACCACAACAAACACAAAAAAAATATAATAAACAAAAAAATAAACAAAAAAACACAAAAAACCAAAAAAAATTGTTTATATGCTTCCCCGTGTACATTCTTTTTGACATTTCTTTAGCCTATTCGCACTTGGCCGGCCCGAGTCCACGAAGACGGTGACATCATTTCTTCCCTCTATTTATTGCATTTGCATTTCCATATGCATTCATTGAGGACAATGCATTAGATAGGTGTGGGGGGTGCTAACACTTTTTCTTTTTTTTCTTTTTTTCTTTCAAAAAAAAAAAAAAAAAAGAAAAATCTCCAGATCGAAAAGAAATTTCATACTCTTTATAAAAATACCAAAAGATTGTAGGAATTACGGGAATCTTAGTAATAAATCTTTATTTTTGCCTAAGTAAACAAGAAAGAATGGTTTGTAGGTTCACCTAGGGGGTGAATAGGTGATGGCTAATCTAATGGTCACTAAATGCCAAATAATGCGGAAGCAAAAACTATGATGACCAAACTAAAAACTATTACACTAAACACTATGTATAACACAAGAGTGTAGCCGAATTCCCCGTGAAGGGCTCTGGACTAACTCCTCTAGATTCCCCTTGAATGGGTTGAGGTGCCGCGTTAGCTCTCTTGGTTGAATACAAGTGTTAGCAAACAATCCCAAGCAATGTATATCAATTAAGCACAATATGAATATCAAGCATATAAAGATGAACACAATAATTGAATGCAATATATAAACAAGAGACAAAGAGAGAGAGAGTGAGCAATCGCAAACACAAGGGATTTGTTTCGAGGTTCGAGCACACTTGCTCTACATCACCGCCTTCGACACACGAAGGATTTCCACTATACTCGATCCCAATGGATCACCCGGTTCCGCAACACCTACAAGGTCTCGGACTCTCTAGCCCGTACACACGCAAGCCCACCGGCTCGCCGAGGCCGCACCTCAAACAAGAGTTTGCACCCGAACCCGAAACAACCGAGTCCACACTAGGACCCAAAACAAATGCGAACACAACCGTCCGCCTTCTCAAAGAACAAAGAAGAACTTTGATGATAATAACTCTTGATCACCTAAAATCCTCTCACAAAAAAACCCTATAGGTAGATATAGCAATGGATAGCTCAAGTGTTGTGTGAGAAAACAAGGAAAGAGATGGTGGAGGAAAACTCAAAGAAATCTCTTTTAAACACTCTTAATAAAAACTCCCCTTTTAATTGGAAGAATTAGCTCTCAAATATGTGGAGAAAACTTTTTGAAAGAATAAGAAAAACTAGCTTGAAAGCTCTCCTCAAATCTTGGTGAAAAACAATGACCAAACCCCCAAATTTATAGGCTGTCAAAAACTAGCCGTTTGAGTCTGTCAGACCTGTCGGTCGACCGCCCGGGCGACCGCCAACGGTCAAGAATCCGACCGTTGGAGCCTCCGGTCGACCGCCCGGTCGACCCAAAAGAACAGAGAGCACTGCTCTCAGTGCCGGTCGACTGGGTCGGCAGACCGGCCATCTGCCAGGTCAAGGCGTGCACGTCGTGCACGTCGGTCGACCGAGCTGGTCGACCGACTTCAGCCCTAGTCGACTTGTTAGGTCGACTAGTCGACTTGGCTGAAGCCTGAAACAAAAATCTGATAAGGGATTTAAAACTTGGTCTTTTTGATTGAAATAAAATCCCATAAAATACTTTAAAAATCTACAAAAATAGTTTTACCAATATACTTTGATAAACAAACATGCTTGCACAAAATCAAGGCATGTTATAAAAGATTGGACTATTTTTGTAAGTAGGAAAATATTGGCTCAAATGAAAACTTGTATTTTCCAAAATCTTGTTTTTCCAAAACTCCTTTAAATACAAAAACTAGATATTTTGAACTCATTAAAGCATAGTGTGTATGGATATGATCCACTACACAAATAAGATGAAATATCTAAGTTTTTGACATTAAGCTCTAAACTTGGTTTTGGTTAAAAGATATGCATATAAGGAATTCCAAAAACCAAAGTATTTTTCCAAAGTAAAAATTCTTTTCTAAAAACTAAAAATCTTTTATGAAAACATATCTATCAAGAGTGTGGTGTAAATGTACTTGAGCAATCCACCAACTACTCTATCCTTTACATTTTAACTAAAACAAACTCTTATACCTAGACACAAGTCTTCATCTTCTTGAAGTCTTCACTTGAAGCCTTCTCATCTTCTTGACTTGGTCCAAACACGATCCAATGGCTCTTGGATCAAACCGTGCTAGCTCCAAAACTTGACTTCAAATCCTTTGTTGAAGCTATGCACCTACTAAGATCTTGATAACAAATCTGTCACTAATTAAACACAAGATCATTAGTAAACATAACTACATGAGTTGATCATCATCAAAACTAGAGTGATGGGCCCTTGGGCCAACAATCTCCCCCTTTTTGATGATGACAAAACTCATGAAGTTATATATGCATGGATTAAAGTAAAGCTTTAAAGAAGCTCCCCCTTAACTCATGCATAAACAATAAATAATAAATATGCAATGAAGGCACATAAACATGTATGCAAATGAAGGAGATAAGCATGCTAATCAAGCATAATACAAAATCACAAAACCTTTTTCTCCTATTTGCAAAACAAAACATTTATGCATAAACATAAATGTTTATTTGGTATGCATGAGCAAAAACACAAGTATGCATACCTTAAGCAAGGAAGACATGCATATATCAAATACTTTTCCAAATACCTCTCCCCCTTTTTGTCAATCATCAATAAAGGGGTTAAGGTAAAAACAAAATCATCAAATCTTTCTCCCCCTTTTTGTCATAAACAAAGAGATCAATAAGGGGTCAAATCAAACATATCAGTAAAAGGGTATATGCGATATACATTCATGAAGAGGAAGACGGTTAAGTAACTTCCCTACACATATACATTACATGAAAGAGGGATGACAAGCCCTAATTCACATAACGTATAATATGTAATGCATAAGAGGAGATGTGAAGCTCCCCCTACACACGTGTACCACATAAAGAAGAGATTGTCAAGCTCTTCAATACACAATATACTCAACATGAATCTATATGTAGAAGAGATGTTAAGCTCTCCTTGCATATAAGAAATACAAATCAAAAAATGGTTTTTTTTTTAATTTTTCTTAAACAAAATTTTTAAAGGTATCAAAGCTTTTGTAAAACAAACAAATTTTAAGATACCAAATTGAAAATAATCATTATTGTAAATCATATTGATACCAATTGAAATTTAACAAATATGAAGTTGAAACATATTGATACCAATAGTAAACATAATGATCAAAAATTTTTATTTTTCATCATAAACTTTGTGCTTTTTTTTTAAAAAAATGTGAACTAATTGAAAGTTAAGCACATGAAAATCATATATATGTATGAAATGAGTATACCAATTGACATTGATACATACATATATAAGAAAACAAAATATGAGTATATACAAAAATTATCAATTTAGATACCAATTGAAAAGATCCAATGATACCAATTGAAAATGTAAATCAAGTATATAAATCATAACCTATACCACCCTTTATATGTTCAAGATTAAAATGATTTTCACTATAAAGCATGCTTGAGCATAATCTCCCATCCATCTGCCCATGAAGGGTAGAGTTTACAAAAAATAGATTTGAAAATATTTTAGCATTGAAAATCACTACCAAATGAAGAATAATAACTAGTTAAAATAATTTTTGAAAAACTAGTTAAAGATCCTTCAAAAACGTGAAATCAAAGCATATGTATTTCATGAATCATACCAAATACAAGAATTGACACTCGATCTATGAAGCTCAAAAATATGTTCATGAATCAAAGTCATGACAAAAGAAATAAAGTGTGAGTATACAAGAATCATGTATATAGTATTTTCATGAAATAGACATTGAAGCTCAAAAGATTTTAAGTCACATTTTTAGCAAAAGAATATGGAAAAATCATTTTTCATTAAGACACTAATCTTCATGGTATATGTATTATTTACACATACATATCCCAAACATAAAAGGGTCTATCAAATGTATTTGCATGAAGGCAAGAGACTCACGGGTATACATGTATATTTATTAGATTTGAATTAAAAATACATATACATGAAGTAAAATCATAAAATTTGGCAAAGCATGTATAAATGAGAGAATCATCAAAACTAGGCTATACATGTGCATATAGTGGATACACATAAGCATGAAGTGCAAACATATATAAGTCAATTTGTTGCTCACTATTTGTACATGTATAAATCCAAGTTTTAATAAAAACTACATTTAAACAAGTATTTACCACATGAAGCACAAAAACAAATAAACATGAACATGCTATGAATATGATATAAGTAAAAAGTATGTACATAAAAAATAGGAGTTTAGAGATTGTTACCAACTCCAAAGCTCCAATCATGGTGGTTGTCCCACCAAAACTC
Source organism: Agave tequilana (assembly GCA_038442645.1). Lineage (NCBI taxonomy): Eukaryota > Viridiplantae > Streptophyta > Magnoliopsida > Asparagales > Asparagaceae > Agave > Agave tequilana. The sequence goes on along the minus strand of JAVJIF010034267.1, from coordinate 35,999 downwards.
CTTGATAGCGGTGCATCAAATATATGTCCATCTAGTCCACGTGCAACCACCACCAAGGCACCATTGCTCTCACGTCGTGTGAGAGCCCTCACCTACATCAAAAACACAAGGTGGGGGTGTTTTCCATTAATTTGCAAAGGGGAAAACTTACAAAAAAAGAAAGTTTGAGGAGCTAAATTACAAGTATTCTCAAAAGATTACAAGTAGATCTCCTCAGAGATTCTGGGAAAATATGCCGATAGGAGTCTGATCAGCGCGCGACCACTTTGTCCCTTTGACGATGCGAGCGAATAGATTCCCTTCTCGCCTGGTTCCGGGAATTAGAGAATAGAGGGTTGGTAGAACCCTCTTGCTACTTCTCAAAAGACCGCCTTCTGTGAGGAATTCCTTCTCGCCTGGTTCCGGAGATTCCTTGAGGAAAAGGGGTTGTTAGGGTATCGCCACCCTGAAAAGAGAAGTATTTCTCTTGAAGATCTCTGAATTAGAGATTGCACGGTGCGTTGATGAAGAAGTCCGATCTTTGAGAAGACGCCAATCTCGCCGATGATCAATTGATGATCCTCCTCGATCTGATGCGATCCCTCTCCCTTGTGCCCCTGACGGGCTATTTATAGGGAGAGTAAGGGTATAATCGTCCCCTTTGAAGATATAGAAACAGATTGAACCGAATCTGTTTGAATCTGGAAAGTAGCCTTGCTGCGAGGCTAAAATAGCTTCCGCGGAGCTAGAAAATGGCAAGTCGGTTGATCTTTCCGATTTGTTATGATCCTTTCCATATCGTTGGAGGATTTCTTCTGATCCTCTTACTCGTTTCAAGAGAGTCAAGAGATTGTGGCAATCACCTGCCATATTTGGTCTCTAATTGGATTTGATCTGATTAGATCCGATCTCATCCAGAGATTTGATTGACCAATAGCGGAACGGCCCGCTTTGAAGCTCATAGCGGAGCTAGAGGCAATTCCTGGCGAAGTCCGAAAAGAGGCTTTTCGGCGAAGCTGTCAGTTAGCTTCCTGGCGATGCTCTGGATGATGTTAGCCTCGCAGGCGAGGCTATCTCCTTGGGCTAAAGTAATGCTAAACGCTAGCATTTTAGACCTGCTGAGGTCTGTTTAGAAACAATCCGGGTTCACTGTTCTGCTTGCTGGATCAGTGGAGTCCAAGTTGCTTCCTTGTCCCTTGGAGGTGGGTGAAAACTGGTCTTCAGCTCGTCTGTCGCTAGACATTGTTCGGACCAATGAGAATCTTGTCTTTTTTAAGTGTCAACAAGACCCCCTTCAAAGTTTTCGAAAGTCTTCAATAGCCCAGACTTCGAAATACTTTGAACTGCTGTGATGGTGGTGTGGAGTATGAACATCGCCATGATGGTTGAGTTCAGCTTCGCTTCCAATCCTGCTTTGGGATAGATTCGCCGAAGAATCGTGCAGATCCGCGAGTCGCTTCGCGTTTGCGTGCGGGTAGCTCCGCATCTGGGCTTCCAGAAATAGGTTCGCTTTGGAACTCTTCTTGCTTTTCCGAGGCCAACTGCCATGGGCCGATTACGAGGAGGATTACTCCTTCTCTTGCACTGATCGAGAGAGATGTTCTCCGATTTGCACGTTTTCAAGGGAGGATACTCCCTTTCTTCAAGGCGCCATGAGTGCCTTTTATGAGGGAGACGTTTTCTTCCCTTGTACGGTTCCAATGGAAACCGTCCCTGTTATCAAGGCGCAATAAATGCCTTAAATGCGCTCATGCTTCCACGCTTGAGGTGGTTGCGCTCAGGCCATGGGGCCTATAAATAGGACGCTTGAGGTCCTCTGAAGAGAAGTGCCTTGCCTTTCTTCTTCTCTTCTCCTGGTTGAGAGAGATACTCAGATCTCTGAATTAGTGGGAAAGCCCACTCTGGTTGTTTAACCGGCCAAGGACCAGTAAGTCTTGATCATTCAAAGACTTCACTGCTTTTAGGGAACTCATCTCCCTTGATTTAGCTTTGACAGCTCGCTTCAGGGATTAGCTTCCCTTATTCTTCATCTTGCAATTGGCTACTGCAGAGAAGGATCTCATCATGGCTTTCTGCGAAGCCATCGTCTTGATTTGATCAGAAAGACCATTGCTTGTTAAGTCCGCTGCGCAGGCAGGACTTGGGACTTGGCCTCTTCAATAGTTGAGCCAGTCTTGCCATATTGGTGAATGTTGAGACTGTTTCTCACAAGATCAGTCTGACTTTGCCGTATAGGCGAGGCTAGGACTTGGCGTTTGCTGAGCCAGCCCATGGTTGCTGCGCAGGCGGGGCTTATCCTCTGCTTTGACTGAAGTCGGATCACTTTGCCGCTGAAGAATCTGACTTAATGTTTTTGCAGCTCTTTCTGTGCTTGACTGCTAACTTGCTCCAATTTGCCTTGCAGCGAGCTATGCTTGCCAGTCTAGTGACTTGATGGAAGAAGCCATAAAATTGCCTTATGCTTCCCCGGTTGAAGCTTTACTTTTAAGCAGGAGGAACAATTCGGGGCAGCGGGTACGCGTCCCAGAGGCTGTTGGCAGCCTCTTACCCGAGATGATTCGTTCTGAGGTGAGGCTGGCTGCCGCTTTTACCAGAGGTGATCCGCTTCAAGATCATGGGCGTCGCCTGTGGGATCGTCGGCACCATTGCCGACTTTCAACTTTGGTGGCCTCCGTCGGGGACGATCCACTTCGGGGGAGTGGGCCTTACACCCGTCAAATCACTGACATCATTGCCAATTCCCATTATAGGTGATCTGACGTGTTGGCGGCGATAAGTTTTATTGCCAGGCTTCAACAAAAATGGCCTGGCAAGATCTGCCATTTTGTGGAGAAAAATGACCGTGTCCTTGTGGCACCATCTGTTCATGTGCGAAGGATTACGGCCTTACGCCGGAGGAAGGCCTTTCCTGTCCCGTTGATCTGGCTTGGAGGCAGATAAAACCGCTTGTATGCCTCAAATGATCCTGTTGGGCAACTGAATGTGTTTGTATGAAACACAACTTTGATGTAATATCAGTGTACCTTTGCTTTTGAATCAATGAAAGTTCATCGTCTGATCATCTGATTTTTGCTTGCTTTCACTGAGAGTTTGGCCATAGCTGGGCTAAACTGTGTGCGGAGCTAAGGACATAGCACCTTTTTAGAGGGCTAAGGTAAGCTTCCTGGCGAAGTCCTTGAAGGATTGTGCGAAGTCCGTACTTTGCTCCTGTGCGGAGTTAACCCTTTAGTGGGGTTGAACCGTCACTCTTTGGGAAAGCGCCTCAGGCGCTTCGGGCACTGTTTCGAATTAATTCGAAACGGCGGCATGTGCCCTTTTTCGAGGCCTCGATTTAGGCGCTGATTGGCCTATAAAAGCCCGATCGGGCTGAACATGGAAAAGATCTCCTTTTTCAGAGAAATTTCTGTCTTTTCCTCTCCTTCTTCCTCCTTTGCTTCAGAGTACTTCGAGAACTTTTGCAGTTCTTAATGGCGCCCGAAAGACGAGCGGTAAGGAAGCAGCGACTTCTGCAGCGGAGGGCCCTCCTCCTCCGGTCATTGAGCGACCTGTCGCTGGTAAGAGACTCTTCTTAGAGATGGTGGTCTTGCTCCTTTGGAGTCGATATTTGACCATTAGGACGATCGAATATGATCTGTCCTTATCAGGGAACTCGTTTCCCTTCAACTTCCCTATTTTGCTTGCACCAGGGAGTTAAGAACTGAACAGTTCTTCTTTGAGCTTTCGTACGAAGCCATAACTTGGGCCATCTCCGTACTGTTTGAGGAAAAGGACTTGAATAAGTCCTCTCAGTCATGATGACTTTTGACCATAATGCCCTTTTGATGACATCAGCCCTCAGGATTATACCACTTCCTGCTTAAGCGAAGTTGGTGCTTCGGATTTCTTCCTGCGAAGATGCAGTTTCATCCACGAGATCAAGCTTCATCGAAGCTATCGCCTTGCTGGCTTTTCTCACTGAGCGAGGCTATGCCTTAGTGAATTTTTGTATTTTCATATCCACTTGATTGATGAACTAATCATAGCTCATTTCTGTTTTTGTAGTGCATTACGCCTCCGGTATCCCGAACAGTCTGTTTGGGTTATCCAGGCGAGCAGGTGGTAGCCTCAGCGTGCAGTTCCATGGAGAGGCTTCTTTATTCAATGAGCGGAGCTCTCTTGTCCGGGATACGCTCATCCAAGGCGGTCTCCCGCAGACCACCCGGAGTATCTTGACCACGGCTCCTCTTGAGGATGTCGATCGTCAGACTTACAGAAAGCCTGACTTCATGTTCGGGGATGCTGCGCCTGATTCCGATCGCCAGTTGCAGGCCGGCGAAGGGCAGTGGATTTTTCAGTTGGATGGCGAGAAATCTTATCTTCCGTCCACTAAGCGACACTTCCCTTTGTCCTCCTTCGCGGCTGTGACTCAGGCTCGGAAGATGGCGTGGAGTGTGAGCCGAAGCGCTGAATCTGTCCATGTCGGGAGATTGTCATATCAGTCCGGCTATTCAGGGGCGGGCCCTCCTCGCGGCATAATGGGGCTGTACCCTGGGAAGGTATCGCGAGAACTTCCAGTGGGAGAGAATCCGGCTGTGGCGCAGACTTTTGGCGCCCAATTCTGTGCAGTTGGCGGGAATTACCCCGCTACTGACTTCAGGACCCCTGGTTGGGTTCATCCTCCCAAGACATGGTGGGCGGAGTTGACCAACTATGTCCTTGCTAATTTCGGGAAGGACTTGGAGAAGTTAACCTCCATGAGGCCGTCAGGGCGACCTACTACGGCATTGATATGAAGGTGGCGTGCTTCTACGCCATCCTTGAGTTATACTGCCCTGCCTCGGGGACCTTCTTCACCCCAGTTGGTGAGTTGGGCATGGCTCTGCATGAGATGTGGGAAATCTCTGCCTTGCCTTTTGGGTCTCTTCCGTACGAAGAGTACTTTCCCTGTGAAGCGGAGTTGGCTCTGCTGTAGAAGCAGGAGCCTGCTTTGCTTGAGACTTACCGGGAATTGATGTGCCACTTGCACATTTGTTCCAGCATCCACACTGGTGGCAAGAGTAGCTCGAAGAGCTTAAAGAGCTGGGGGAACTATCTGTTCCCGGACATGAAGAGTGCGCCTGAAGCTGCTCATTGCGGAGTTGCTGAAGGGGACATCTTGGCCCGGATGGAGGCGCATGCTGAAAAGGACATCGTCGTGACTGAAGATGATGGTCCTTTTGAGGAAGGTGATGTCCTTCGGAGCTTTCACCACCAGGCTCGTCAGCCTATGTCTCGGCAGGCGCTGTTAGCTGGTTTCTTAACCATCTGGTTAAAGAAATGCGTCGTGCCTTCTTCCTCGAGTGACATTGTCCACCCGAGTGTCCTGCTGCCTGCTGTCCGCTTGGTCCATGGTCACCGTCTGGGTCTTCTCCCGGCCATGGTGTGTTGTATTCAGAGGGGCCTTCGTGCACTAACGGAGGCTTTCTGCAGACCATCGGTGTCGAGGAGAGGAAAGGGTGCCGTCCTGCCCTGTGACGGACCCAATCCTAGGGTAGGTTTACCGTATACCTACTTGATGGCGTGGTTCGCCTTGCACTGCCCGGCTTTGATTGGAGCTGGGGCGGATCCTCCGCAGGGTGTTCGAACGGCACTTCTCCGCCGCTTCGAGGGCTGTTCATGGCAGAAGATCTACGTGGCTGAGGCCCGTAAGTTAATACGCCGTTATGACGCTTACAGCCTGTTCCGCTGTTTTCCTCGCATGCGGGATGCGGGGTACAATGAGGAATTCCATGATGCGGAATCGAGTGACTCTGCCATGAGTCGAGGTGTTTTCGAGTGGCTGGTCAGCATCCGGCCCTCGCATTTGCTGTTCAGGAGTGGGGACACCTGCTACCTGGAACCCTACGTTCCGAGCCGGTTTGCCCGCCAATTCGGGTATGACCAGCTGTACGTGGGCAACCCGAATCCGGACTTGGCTTTCATGGGGAGCCTCATTGATGGGGCCCGCGCCTGGCGGTTCTTTACTGCAGATGGCACTGGGGCGCGGCTACGCACGCCGTTGAGAGATCCCGGCCTTCGGACGACCTTGTGCTTCTGCCAATGGTATGCGGCTTCGAATTCCACGCCTCTTGGATTCAATGCCAATAGTTCGGGTGTGAGATTGATTGCTCATCGGATGAGGCAGAAGGCTTCTAAGAAGAAGGAGGGTAAACGAGTCCGTGTCCCTGGCATAGAGGAGTTCATCGCTGTGGATGATAGCGAGGCTTCTGATGCAGGGAGCCCTCGCTTTGAGGTAGGGACAGGAGCTGATGTCCGTGAAGCTGACACCTGTGAAGCCGGCTCCGGCGTGGTGGGGACAGCTCCCCCACGACATGTGGAAGAAGTGGAAGAAGAGGATTCTGATGTCCACTTCAAGAGAAAACGTGGGAGTGGATCCCGTAGGAAGTCGTTGGCGAAGAAGCCCCGTCGCCATGCTCCTACAATTGTGGTAGAGGGCGAACCCTCTACTGCGCTTCCTTCTGCTGCTCCATTAGTGGCTGAGCCGTCAGTTGCTGAACCGACTACTGGTAAGATTGGCCCCATCTAATATGCCTTCAGCGCACTTTAAATAACTCATCATTTGCTTTTTGTTGCAGGAGCTGAGGCAGTTGGAAAGCAAGGGGAACACTACGATCCCATGTTCACTTATAGGGCTGCAGCCAGCTCTTCCGCTCACTCGCAAGAGTCTGGGAGTGGCGCAGCTGATGTCGGTCCTTCGGGTGTTGGGACCTCCAAAGGAAGTTTTGTGGAATCAAGCTCTGTTGAGTGGTCTGCAGGGGACTCGGCGGGCGAGAGCGGGCCGGCCATTTACGTCGAGTCTGGTAAGAACTTTCCGATGGGACCCTTGGATTCTGATGCGGCTGACGAGGTGACATCGGCCTTCGGTATGACTACGATCTCTTGGATTTCGCCTGTTTGCTGCGTCTCCTTTTTGACCTTGGTTTTGTTGCAGGTATTCGTCCCCAAGGTGCATCAGCTTCGAAGGAAGCGGAGGGTTCTCCTGAGGGTTAGAGGGCGAGTCGAGTGCTTCGACCGCGGCGGATGCTGCTGTGTTGGACGCGCTGTATGGCGACCTCCCCTCTTATCAGCCCATGACAACTGAGAGGTCGGGGGTTGTGGAGACGACAGTCCACAGATGCCTTCACTCCCGAGTGAGATGCCGGCGAGTATGGAGTTGAGGGTGATCACCAGCCCTGCCTCCCCAACTCAGGTGGTTGAGCCTGTTGCTCCAGAGGTAGTTGCCAGCCCTTCCCTCGCGGTGGCTGGTGTATTAATTTCGATGAGGACTCCGCCGAGATCGTCCTTGGCTTGTCCTGCTGCTGTCGATGTTCCCGCTTCTTCTTCTGCGGTGGTGTCGGCCGGGCTGGTAGACTGCTCCGAGGTTGTCCCTCTACCAAAGATTGATGAAGCTGAGAATGACTTTATAGGTAATCTGGTCGATAGCTTCTATAACAATTTGGAGCAGACTATCGGTCTAGTCTTGAAAGGCTCGCCTGTGCCATTTTCGAAGCTGAAGGTGGTCCTCTCCCGAGGTATTGATTGCATTCGAGACTTTGAGGGGTACCATCAAGCTACTGCTCTGGAACTCCTGGTAGATGACCTTGAGAAGGATGTAGGAGAGTGGCGCCGTCTGCATCTTTCGGACCCGGGGTCCTTAGCTGATAAGCTGCTCGCACATCTTGTTGCCCAGAGGCACGAGGCCCGGCTTGCTGCTCAAGAGGCCGCTAAGGCTATTTCCTCTGACTTGGAATCCTTGGGAGCAAGGCAGGCAGAGGTTGGAAGTGCGATTGACGCTTCCTCTAGTGCTCTTCTTGATGCTGAAGACAAGATTGGGAGGGCCGAGGAGATGATTAGGAGAGCAAATCTCCTCCTATCCAAGGCAGTACCGGTGCGTCTCGAAGAAACTGCGCGGCTTGAACGGCTCAGAGCTCAGAATGAAGAACTGGCGCGGCAAGAATCATCACAGAGGGCAGCTCTGGCGGAGGTCGAGGCTCGTTTGGCTCAGACGGCGGACTTCGATGAGGCTGAGCTGAGGTCACCGGCGCTGGCCCAGGCTGCTGATGACAGGAGAACGAGGCTAGCTTCGCTCGGGGATCGGATTCGATCTTACCATATACGCCTGTAGGCCATTGTATATGCTCCTCCATGTATCCCATCTTTTGGCTTTAATAGAAATTTTCCTTTTGACTTCTGCTGTTTGGATAATGAGACATGACTGTCTGTTGGTTCAGAGGTCGCAATGACATAACCAATTAAGATGTTGCCAGTCTCGAGGTTAGCCCATTGCGGGGCTGGAGTGAAGATGCTTGCCTTTTGTAAATGTCAGCAAGTATGAGGCCTGTCTTTTGTAAATGTCAACAGGGCTCGAGATTGAGACTTAGCTGTCTGCTGGTTCAGAGGTCGCAATGACATAACCAATTGAGACGCCACCAAGCTCAATGATAGGGGCTTGGCTTTCTGCCAGTTCAGAGGTCGCGATGACGTAACTGGTGAGAAGCCACCAAGCTCAAAATAGGTGATACTTGTCTTTTGTAAATGTCAACAAGTATCGAGACCTGTCTTTTGTAAATGTCAACAGGACTCGAGATTGAGACTTAGCTGTCTGCTGGTTCAGAGGTCGCAATGACATAACCGATTAAGACGCCACTAAGCTCAATGATAGATGAAACTCGGCTATCTGCCAGTTCAGAGGTCGTAATGACATAACTGGTTGAGAAGCCATCAAGCTCAAGGGTGGTGATACTCGTCTTTTGTAAATGTCGACGAGTATTGAGACCTGTCTTTTGTAAATGTCAACAGGCTGAAGGTTGTAATTGAATTTGGGGAAGCGTCTCGTTTTCACGGGGAGAAATGAGGGAATCACTGTCATAGGTTTAATGTTAACGTAACAGTGAAATGTATTTGTAGTCTTACCATTCTATGGACGAGAATTGGTAAGTGATTTTGGAGGTCTCGTTCTCACGGGGAGAAACGAGGGGATTGCTGTCATAGGTTTAATGTTAACATAACAGTGAAGCATATTTTGGGCCCTACCATTCTATGGGTGAGAATTGGTAAGTGATTTTGGAGAGGGAATCAAATGGGAACAGGTCCCTTAGGATTTTTAGCAAACCCCCAGCTGTCAACGGGTTTGATATGCCTTTACCAACTACCGTTTGAGTTGGGCTAGCCATGCTATTCCCCTCAGCGTGATGAGTTGTCGAGGACTTATGTTGGGCTTATAGGCCAACATTTCCCTCTATCCTTAATCGTTAAGGATGTTGGATTATCAGGTTAATGTCTGCATAACCTTGATTCCCTTTTAGGATAACCGGTGCGCGGCCAGGTTCCTGTTGGTTTTCGGCTGTATGACCTCACTTGGAGGAAGAGAAAGGCTCTCTTTGTGTGTGCTTCGGACACGGAGATCTTGATCAGAGGTGTAGTGTTAACTTGATCAAGAGAAGGATCCTTGATTAAGGATAATACTTCTTTAAGAACTTGCCATTGATCGGCATCATGAGTAGGTCGCCCTCTGCAGTCGTGAGGCGGTATACTCCGTTTGAATAGACTGTTTCTATTACAAACGGTCCTTCCCATTTAGGCTGAAATTTGCTTTTGGTCTTGTGCGTCATAATCATCGGTCGTCTGACGGCTAAGACCAGATCTCCTTTCTGGAAGGTTCTTTGCTTAACCTTCTTATTGAAGGCTTTTGACATCCGAGCCTAATATAGCTCGATGTGTTGCTGAGCTTGCAGCCGCTTCTCGTCTAGGGCTTCGAGCTCTTGAAGACGCAGGCGATCATTGTCTTCTGATGTCACTTTAGTAGTCAGGCTACTCGCAATGATGGCACCTGGATTTCCAATGGGATGACCGCTTCGCACCCATATACCAGGGAGAAAGGCGTATTGCCTGTCGGTGTCTGAACCGTAGTCCGGTAGGCCCAAAGGCATTCACCGAGCTTTTCGTCCCAATCTCGCTTGTTCGAGGAGACAAACTTCTTGAGCAGCTTGATGATTGTCTTGTTGAATGCTTCTGCTAAACATTGGCGGCAGGATTGTAAGCTGTTGAAGCCATATTCTGAATTCGGTATTTATCGCAGAACCGATAGAATCCTTGGCTTATGAATTGAGGACCATTGTCGTGGATGATCCGCCTGGGGACACCAAATCGATGGATGACATGGTGTTTGATGAAGCTAACCAGATTGGAGGTTTGACTTCGGCCAACGGTATGGCCTCTGCCCATTTTGAGAAGTAGTCGGTTATTGCGAGGATAAACCGGTGACCTCTTGCCGAAGAGGGGCTGATTGGCCCTACGACATCAATTCCCCACGCTTCAAATGGCCATGAAGCAGCAGTAGGGTGGAGCAATTCCGAAGGTTGGTGTATGAAGTCTGCATGGACTTGGCACGCTTTACACCTTCGTGCATATTGGGTGGCATCGACTATCATGGTCGGCCAGTAATACCCAAGTCTGTGCAGCCTGTCTTTAAGCTTTGGACCCGGCTGGTGAGCTCCGCAAATGACATCATGTGCTTCTTTAAGCACTTCCTGTGCCTCTGAATGAGAGAGACAACGGAGGAGGACACCGTCATATGAACGACGGTAAAGTGTCTTCAAGGTTGGATCATAATAGAAACGGAGAGATCTTCGTCTGATGGAAGCCGCTTCTTTAGAATCGTCTGGAAGCAGACCGTGCAGAGCATAGTCAATGAGAGGGAAGCGCCAATCCCTCGTCTCAAGATTCATGGAGACATTATGGACTTCTCGGGCTCTTAGCACCTGCCTGGAGCATACAAGATGTCGGGTTGCGACTGTGAGGTGATACTCGGTGTCGGCTGGCAAGGCTAGCGTTGTCGCTAATGCAGCGAGAGCATCCGCCTTGGTGTTCTGAGATCGAGACACATGCCCGATGTAGAAGCCTTCAAATAGGCTAGCCAGTACGATGGCTGTATGATAGTAAGGCACCAAGTCCTCATGGCGGACTTCATATTCGCCTTTTACCTGGCTAATGATCAGCTTTGAATCGCCATAAGCTTCAAGGTAGCGTACCCCCATTCCATGGGCGAGCTGGAGACCAATGAGCAGGGCATTGTATTCCGCTACATTGTTAGAGCATGACTCTATCAAGGAGAATGCCCTGGGAAGGATATGATCCTGTGGGGAGATGAACACAACCCCCACTCCGGCAATAATCTTGCCTTTGGGGCCCATCCGTGATGCTCCGTCGAAGAACATTCTGCCACACTTCCTCTACTGAGGTTGCATTAGATTCGAAGACCTCATCAGGGATGTCTTCGTGAAGCTTTGAATGTTCCGGAACTGGATGCGCAGCCAAGAACTCTGCAAGGGCTTGACCTTTAACCGCCTTTTGAGGGGTAAAGTTCATGTCATATTGGGACAATAGCAGTGCCCATTTAGCCAATCTTGAGTTCAACGACCCTGGCTTCGTCATGAGAAGACGTAAAGGGTTCACCCTGGAGATGACATGTATGGTTTGGCCAACCAGATAATGTCGTGTCTTCTGGACAGCGAAGACGAGAGCTAAACACTCTTTCTCAATAGGGTTGTAGCGAGATTCCGCTCCTATGAGAGTTCTGCTCAGGTAATAAATGGCTTGCTCATGGACATTGTCGTCCTTTTGAGCGAGGAGGGCGCCGAGGGAATAGTCCAGAGCTTTTACATAAAGCAAGAATGGTTTCCCTGATGTAGGGGCCACCAAGACTGGAGGTTTTGTGAGATACCTCTTAATGTCTTCATAAGCTTCTTGACAAGCTTGATCCCATATGAAGGCAGTACCCTTTTTCATGAGACGGGTGAACGGTTGACAGCGGCCTGAGAGATTTGCAATGAATCTTCTGATGTAGGCCAACCTGCCTTGCAAGCCTCTCAGCTCTTTGAGGTTCCTTGGCGGATGCATGCTCTGGATAGCTCTGACTTTGTCTGGGTCAAGGTGGATCCCTTTTGATGTGACAATGAACCCAAGGAATTTGCCGCTGGATACTCCTAAAAAGGATTTTGTCGGGTTCATTTTCAACTGATGAGCCCGCATTATATCGAACATCGTTCTCAAATCGCGAAGATGTTCATCTTTGCTGCGGCTTTTGACGGCAATGTCGTCAACATAGCATTCCACCGTCTTTCGGAGATGGTCGCGGAAGATCATGCTCATCGCCCGCTGGTAGGTTGCTCCGGCATTCTTCAGTCCGAAGGGCATTACAGTGTAGCAGTATACCCCCAATAGTGTTCGGAACGAAGTATGCTTCTCATCGTCGGGATACATCTTAATCTGGTTGTACCCTGAAAAGCCGTCCATGAAAGACATCTTTCGAACCCGCATGTGTTGTCAATCATGACATCAGTGATGGGCAGTGGAAATTCATCTTTGGGACAGGCCGCATTGAGATCACGGTAGTCGATGCAGATCCGTATTTTGACATTCTTCTTGAGGACGGGGACTATATTAGCCACCCAATCTGGATGTTGCTCCTCCCGAATGAAGCCACTTGCAATGAGTTTGTGAACTTCGGCTTCAATAGCTTCCACAATGTTCGGGCGAAACCGACGTTGTTGCTGCTTGACTGGCTTGACGTCAGGCTTGATATTCAGCCGGTGCATAGCGACCTGTGGATCGAGTCCGGGCATGTCTTCATAGCTCCACGCGAAGACGTCTATATACTCTTTTACGAGCATTATCAATTCCTCCTTTTCTATAAGTGATAGGCTTTCACTTATAAAGATGGGTTTGGGATGATCTTGACTTCCCAGATTGACCTGCATCACCTTATCTTCAGTAGGCGGCTCACGTAGTTCGAACCGTTTTTCCTATTGGAGGCTTAACTGCTGGGCCCATGGTTCCTCATTGGCAACCTCTGCGGGTTCCAACTGACTGCTTGAAGTCATGAGACTTTCGAATATTCCTCCTATGCTGACATCAGAGTCCCATTCGGAGGATGAGGCCGACTGTGATGGGATCGATCCATCGCCTTTGACCTGAACTGTTGTTGATGATGTGGGTGTGACATACCCTAACCCCCTGCGTGTACTATCATAGTAATTTGCAGGTTTCCCTCTTGGGATAAAATTACGCATTAGACTGCGCCTCCCTTTTCCAAAGTTTAGGCCGCCTCCCTGCTTCAAGTTATATCCCATCTTCTTCATAATGTGGCGGGCTGGCCGCGCATAATGGAAGAACTGTGGAGCATCTGACTCTGAGCTTGAGTCTGCAGTTGTAGGTTTCCGTGGCTGAGCTCTACCGAAGATTATCGGCGACTGACCTTGTTTGGAAGGAGGGATCACCAGCGTAGCCCCTTCTATGACCTCCATAGATGTATTGGTCGCACTTGGCTTATGTACGGGCATGTGCAGAGAGCCATCCATAATGGATTTGATCGACCGCATACTCACAGGATAATCAAAAGAAATATTGTCATTAATTACCCATTCACCTTCTTCCTCAGAAGGAGTATTACATTTGGGGTCAATGAGACATGCTGTAATTGGTTCGCCAGTCAGAATGGCCGGCATGCCCGCCTCGGACTCTGAATCCGCTTCATTGCCACTTTCACTGTCATCTGGCAATGGTTCTCCCGGCGTTCCACTAGCCTCTTGATATAGGAGAGCATCAGTGAAGTAGTTTCCACCCCCTTGAAGGGTTGCTTCTCAGCGAAGACAGTTCGTACTGTCGCATCATCCTCAACATACTTGAAGCACTGATGGAGAGTGGAAGGAACGATCCAGTTGGCATGGATCCATGGTCGTCCCAGTAGCAGGTTGTATGATGTGTCCGCATCGATGACATAGCATGTCACCTCTGACTTCAGGCTTCCGATTCTGCAACGGAGCCGAATCTTCCCAAGTGGATGGCTGCTCCCGGCGTTAAAACCATATATTGTAGTAGTGGTTGCGGACAACCTGTACAATGGTATGCCGAGGAAATAGAGAAGCCGTTTGGGGATGATGCTGAGTGCCGACCCCGGATCGACTTGTACCCTTTCAATGCATGTTGAACCGATATATCCGGTGTAGTACAGAGGTCGATCATGCTTGTTATCTTTGAGAAGCATATCTTCCGCCGTGAAGGTAATAGCAGGCACCTTCGATTGTACATGATGGCATTCTGGGCAAGAAGACTGGGCGTCATGATTAGAGACCTCTGGTATGCATGTCAGAAGAGTCTCTGAGTTGGCCAAAGCATCTCTGAGCGCTTCTCGTGTTTCTTTGGAGAGACGCAGGAGCTCGTGTATTGTGATACGAGCTGGGATATTGGCCAAGTGGGCCAGTATATCGAAGCGAAAGGGCGTATCAAGCCCTTGGCCTGACGGTTTCTTCAACACATGGTCGAACCGTACCTCTTTAGGCTTTTCTCTCCCTTTGGTCGGGACTGGAGTGGATGTAGGCGTTGGTGCTGACGTCGTTTGCTGTTGTGTCTCGTCAGCAAGCTTCTCATACTGTCTCAGGTACGACTTCCCAGACCGGGTGCCCGTCTGTTGAGGTGCGTCTGCGTGCGCTGTACAAGCATGCTTTTCTCCTTCCGAATCGCTGAGGGAAGCCGAAGTAAGATTACCATCATCTGGCAGGACAGAGATGACATTGCAGGACTTGCCTTTTGAGTTGGGCCGCTTTGAACACCGTTGAATGTCTTGGACGAGATCTGGGTGTATCCACATGACTTCTCCTGTCTCCAATGTTAAGGGGACGAGACCTTTGTCGTCTCTAGTCATGGGCGAAGGATGCCTTACTTCCAATCGCGGCGTGGGGGCTGGATAAGTCCCATCAGGCACCGTGACCTTTTGGGTGCTGCCGAACTCGAGAGTCACCATATTGGCAGTGACTTTCTTCTGCTCCGTCTTCAGTGTGAGGACGCCGACGTCAATCAGGGCTTGTATCCTGTCCTTGAGGACATAACACTTGTCAGTAGGATGGTGAATCATCCTATGATAGAGGCAGTATTTGGGGTCGTTTGTGCGCCCTATCTCATCAGGACGTCGAGCATCCGGCAGTTTCAGCTTGTTCCCTTTGTGGAGCAGATGGAATATTATAACCACTTGATCATCTTTGAAGGAGTACTGTTTTGGAGGGAACTTGGGCTCCTGATTGTTGAAGTCGCTCTTCTTAGCCTTCGACTGCACGTCTCCGGATAACTCTACGGACATAATCTCTTTCCCTTAGCTTGGGAAGACTGAGGCGGGTCGCCGCGTCCTTTGCTGTTCGTACCCCATTTGCCTCTGGGGGTGGATGGCTCGAACTTTTTAGCCGACTTCTCAGCTATCTCAGCTTGTTCGACTAATTCCTTTCAAGTGTGGGCTTTGACAGCCCCCATGTGAACTTCTACTTGATCCAAGAAGTTATGCCTGCATGTCTGTAAGAGCATGGGTAACGGCATCCCTGCTGGACACATCAAGGATAAGTTTCTGAACCGCTCAATGTAGTCGCGGACGGGTTTGCCCTTCTTCTGTACGGTAGAGAGGAGCTTGTCCATGATCACTTCAGTGTCGTCCTCATAGAAGCGAGAGAGGAACCGAGTTTCCAGGTCGACCCAGGAATTGATAGAGCCCTGAGGAGGCTTCGGAACCAGTCGAATGCCACGCCCTTTAGAGTGCCAATAAACAGCCTAGCCATGATGGCGTCGTTGCTTATGACATTACCAGTCTGAGACCGAAAATAGTAGATGTGCTGATTGGGCGAGCTCTTACCATCATACGTATGCAACGTTGGTGGTTTGAACTTTGGTGGGTATGGCACCGAATCCGACTCTAGTGGATAAGGACGGACTGTCCCCACCTTCTTTAATTCATCCCTCTGAGCTAGGGATGCAATCTGAGCCTGGAGGCCCTTAAGGACTTCAGCATCTAGGGAAGAACCTCCCTTAGATCTCTCCGTCTTGGGCGGATCATTGCTGAGATGTCCCTCCTCGTCATGATTACTCCCGGTATCATCATTCCGGTTGCTGAGGAGCTGAGCGAGCATCTGTTGAATATTGTCCAGGGCCTCTTGCTAAGTTCTAGAGGTCTGCTCCTGAGCTTCCAAACGCCGACGAAGGTCGTCATTGGCGTTATCGGCCATATTGACCGATGCTTTGTCCGTCCGTATAGAACTGACTGTTGCTGAAGAGGCATACCCGCTGTCTTCATCTTCTCCATCAGATGATTGGGGTGATCGCCTGGACTGTGGCGAGATCAGGGCCTTTGAGGAAGAAGGCTGCTCATAGTTATAGGGTATTGCCACCCTAGACCTGGTGTTTCAGAAAACACCTTCTTCGCGCACCAAGACTTCACCTAAGCCTGGGCAGTGGGCAGTAATCTGGATCTGGGGAGCTACAAGGGGTGTCGTCAGATGCTTGACTCCTCTGCGCGGCTCTTGCCCCCTCCGGTCATGTTGACGGATGCAGAGGCTGGATCTGATGAGCCGCTCCTTCTGAGATGCTTCATTGGGATGCGCGTAGACAGTCGATCAAAGACTGATCGCTGGTATGGAGAAGTGGCGAGGGTCGGTCGTAACCGACACTGCATAGAATGGACCATCACCAACTGGCATCCACTTCGTCGACAACAGGAGGAAGTAGTCTGGAAATGCTTCAATCTCCACTTGTCCGCCAAGAATTCTCGCAGGTCGGCCCTGTAGGGGCCTGAATAATCTGGTATATGGGACAACGCATCGTTCCCCTTATTCCTGCGGAAAGGATTAGCACCGAATAGTGCTCTGGTTCTAGCCTCGCGGCTGTAAACCCGATGAGTACGCTGAGGTACAATAGCCTCGCTTGTGAGGACAAGGCTAGCAATAGGCATTGCTGCTCTAGGCGACGGTATGATTGCCGTCTTGACTTTATGGTTGGCAGCATTGTTGGCGCAAGCGGGCATCTTGCCTTTTTCTTCATAAGAGAGGCGCGGCTTTGGCGTGGCTACGCCTGAAGCTTCAGCAGAGAACTTCTGTTTAGGCTTCCATATCCGCTTTGGCAGAGGATGCATAGGTTCGCAAGGAACCTGACTAGCCACATGAGAGGCTGCGGGGTGTTGGCAGAATTCTGCCTCTGGTTTCTGATTTGAAACCTTGGCCATGAAGACCTTCTTGTGCTTCCGTGCTCGAAGCATCAAGCCACCCCCAGAAAGGACTTCTTCAAATCTTCTTTGATTGCTCCGGACGACTAGGTTCTTGAAGGTGCAGAACTTGGACCGTGGGCGTGCTTCCTTGTTGCGCCAAAGGACCGCAGCAGGTTTGTGAAGAACCTTTTCTGTCTCCGCAGAGACTGTCCTTGAAGATTTAGCCAGAGAGGATCTGGCTGCACCGGCTTTTCTAAATTCAGAGATAGACCCTAAGGTCTGATCGTCGCATTGCGACACTTGATCCTCGGCAGCGGAGAGATCTTTCCCCAGCGGAGTCGCCATCTTGTTTTCCACTAATTTGCAAAGGGGAAAACTTACAAAAAAAAGAAAGTTTGAGGAGCTAAATTACAAGTATTCTCAAAAGATTACAAGTAGATCTCCTCAGAGATTCTGGGAAAATGTGCCGATAGGAGTCTGGTCAGCGCGCGACCACTTTGTCCCTTTGACGATGCGAGCGAATAGATTCCCTTCTCGCCTGGTTCCGGGAATTAGAGAATAGAGGGTTGGTAGAACCCTTTTGCTACTTCTCAAAAGACCGCCTTCTGTGAGGAATTCCTTCTCGCCTGGTTCCGGAGATTCCTTGAGGAAAAGGGGTTGTTAGGGTATCGCCACCCTGAAAAGAGAAGTATTTCTCTTGAAGATCTCTGAATTAGAGATTGCACGGTGCGTTGATGAAGAAGTCCGATCTTTGAGAAGACGCCAATCTCGCCGATGATCAATTGATGATCCTCCTCGATCTGATGCGATCCCTCTCCCTTGTGCCCCTGACGGGCTATTTATAGGGAGAGCAAGGGTATAATCGTCCCCTTTGAAGATATAGAAACAGATTGAATCGAATCTGTTTGAATCTGGAAAGTAGCCTTGCTGCGAGGCTAAAATAGCTTCCGCGGAGCTAGAAAATGGCAAGTCGGTTGATCTTTCCGATTTGTTATGATCCTTTCCATATCGTTGGAGGATTTCTTCTGATCCTCTTACTCGTTTCAAGAGAGTCAAGAGATTGTGGCAATCACCTGCCATATTTGGTCTCTAATTGGATTTGATCTGATTAGATTCGATCTCATCCGGAGATTTGATTGACCAATAGCGGAACGGCCCGCTTTGAAGCTCATAGCGGAGCTAGAGGCAATTCCTGGCGAAGTCCGAAACGAGGCTTTTCGGCGAAGCTGTCAGTTAGCTTCCTGGCGATGCTCTGGATGATGTTAGCCTCACAGGCGAGGCTATCTCCTTGGGCTAAAGTAATGCTAAACGCTAGCATTTTAGACCTGCTGAGGTCTGTTTAGAAACAATCCGGGTTCACTGTTCTGCTTGCTGGATCAGTGGAGTCCAAGTTGCTTCCTCGTCCCTTAGAGGTGGGTGAAAACTGGTCTTCAGCTCGTCTGTCGCTAGACATTGTTCGGACCAATGAGAATCTTGTCTTTTTAAGTGTCAACAGGGGGTTTTGGTACCCATTTTTTCTTGGGTCCTTGAGGGTTAGTCTTATAAGGGACCCAAATATTTTTATGATTAGCAAAATTTAAATGATGTATCCTATCATAACAAAACTTTGCTAAATGGTCTTTGCGGCCACAATGTGTACATTTGTACACCTTAGGATGCTTATGTGTGTGGGTGTGATCATGACGTGCAACATAAGCATATGCATGAGGATGATGTGCATGAATGTGTGGAGCTTGTTTCTTTGAAAACATTGACTCCAACCTAGTATGATTAAATGCACAAGAGTTCAAGGTTGAACTCAAACAATCCATTTTATTTTTCAAATCTTTAATCTCATTAGAGGTGGCATGTAAAGCATGATGAGATAAAGAATCATTTTTCTTTTTCTTTTAAAAAACATTTTCCTTTTCTTTTTCAACAAATTTTCTTTTCAAAGTAGTGTTTTCTTGAAAAGCAATTTCTTTTTGTTTTTCCACCAAATCAATTTTATTTTTCAAAGTATTGTTTCCTTCACACAAATCATTCAATTTAGACATGAGGGAAACATTTTCATTTTTCAAAATATTATTTTCTTTTTCAATGCATGAAACCTTATTTTCTAATGAATCTTTTTCATTAAGCATGCAATCAAATTTCTTTTTCAAATTTTTATTTTCCTTTTTAATCATGTCATATTTCTCAAGCAATAGTTGACAAAAAGTAGATAGCTCATCATATGACATGTTATTATCCTCATTCTCGGATTCGGTAGTTACCTCAAGGGGGTTATCCCCTTGGACCATATAGCACAAGTTGGAGGTGTTGCTTCCAACGTCCGAATCGCTCCTCGCATAGTATTGATCTTTTTCGTCAAGGGAGATGAGGGTATTCCATACTACAAAAGCCGAATCAAAGTTAGAAACTCTAGATAAATAAACATCATCTAGGGTAGACTTTAAAACATTAAGGGCTTTTGCATTAGCCTTAATATTCTTACCATATAAACAATAATGATTATTAGTGATGGCAAGATAAACATGATAACCTAGGGCTTTGAGGTACAAAGACATCTTAACCTTCCAAATTTGAATGTTAAGAATGTCAAAGGTGGGTGGTGACATGAAGTCCACGGTGTGTGTACAAATATTGTGATTAGCCTAAAATGAGGATCTTTAACTCTAGGTTGTTAGACCCAAATCAGAGTACCAAGCTCTGATACCAATTGTAAGTTCACCTAGAGGGGGGGTGAATAGGTGATGACTAATCTAATGGTCACTAAATGCCAAATAATGCGGAAGCAAAAACTATGATGACCAAACTAAAAACTATTACACTAAACACTATGTATAACACAAGAGTGTAGTCGAATTTCCCATGAAGGGCTCTGGACTAACTCCTCTAGATTCCCCTTGAATGGGTTGAGGTGCCGCGTTGGCTCTCTTGGTTGAATACAAGTGTTAGCAAACAATCCCAAGCAATGTATATCAATTAAGCACAATATGAATATCAAGCATATAAAGATGAACACAATAATTGAATGCAAGATATAAACAAGAGACAAAGGGAGAGAGAGAGTGTGTGAGCAATCGCAAACACAAGGGATTTGTTTCGAGATTCGAGCACACTTGCTCTACATCCCCGCCTTCGACACACGAAGGATTTCCACTATACTCGATCCCAATGGATCACCCGGTGCCGCAACACCTACAAGCTCTCGGACTCTCTACCCCGTACACACGCAAGCCCACCGGCTCGCCGAGGCCGCACCTCAAACAAGAGTTCGCACCCGAACCCGAAACAACCGAGTCCACACTAGGACCCGAAACAAATGTGACACAACCGTCTGCCTTCTCAAAGAACAAAGAAGAACTTTGGTGATCACAACTCTTGATCACCTAAAATCCTCTCACAACAAAACCCTATAGGTAGATATAGCAATGGATAGCTCAAGTGTTGTGTGAGAAAACAAGGAAAGAGATGGTGGAGGAAAACTCAAAGAAATCTCTTTTAAACACTCTTAATAAAAACTCCCCTTTTAATTGGAAGAATTAGCTCTCAAATATGTGGAGAAAAACTTTTGAAAGGATAAGAAAAACTAGCTTGAAAGCTCTCCTCAAATCTTGGTGAAAAACAATGACCAAACCCCCAAATTTATAGGCTGTCAAAAACTAGCAGTTGGGGTCTGTCAGACCTGTCGGTCGACCGCCCGGTCGACCGCCAATGGTCAAGAATCCGCCCGTTGGAGCCTCCGGTCGACCGCCCGGTCGACCCAAAAGAACAGAGAGCACTGCTCTCAGTGCCGGTCGACTGGGTCGGCAGACCGGCCATCTGCCAGGTCAAGGCGTGCACGTCGTGCACGTCGGTCGACCGAGCCGGTCGACCGACTTCAGCCCTAGTCGACTTGGCTGAAGCCTGAAACAAAAATCTGATAAGGGATTTAAAACTTGGTCTTTTTGATTGAAATAAAATCCCATAAAATACTTTAAAAATCTACAAAAATAGTTTTACCAATATACTTTGATAAACAAACATGCTTGCACAAAATCAAGGCATGTTATAAAAGATTGGACTATTTTTATAAGTAGGAAAATATTGGCTCAAATGAAAACTTGTATTTTCCAAAATCTTGTTTTTTCAAAACTCCTTTAAATAAAACTAGATATTTGAACTCATTAAAGCATAGTGTGTATGGATATGATCCACTACACAAATAAGATGAAATATCTAAGTTTTTGACATTAAGCTCTAAACTTGGTTTTGGTTAAAAGATATGCATATAAGGAATTCCAAAAACCAAAGTATTTTTCCAAAGTAAAATTCTTTTCTAAAAACTAAAAATCTTTTATGAAAACATATCTATCAAGAGTGTGGTGTAAATGTACTTGAGCAATCCACCAACTACTCTATCCTTTACATTTTAACTAAAACAAAATCTTATACCTAGACACAAGTCTTCATCTTCTTGAAGTCTTCACTTGAAGCCTTCTCATTTTCTTGACTTGGTCCAAACACGATCCAATGGCTCTTGGATCAAACCGTGCTAGCTCCAAAACTTGACTTCAAATCCTTTGTTGAAGCTATGCACCTAATAAGATCTTGATAACAAATCTGTCACTAATTAAACACAAGATCATTAGTAAACATAACTACATGAGTTGATCATCATCAAAACTAGAGTGATGGGCCTTTGGGCCAACATGGTTGATAATGAAAATAATTCATACCTTTTATTTAGCCTTAGTAGAATATGCATAATTCACACACACATACTTGGGATTTAGAGACACAACTCTGAAAATAAAACAAAAAAAACAAAGGCTGGATAATTGTGCCTCAAGAAGCATGATCACTCACGCCAGAAAAAAATTTATATGAATAAATCTTGATTTCGTGGCCTACTCCACTTGCATATTTGACCTGAATGGTGTTTTTCCACCTGGTGCCCTAAGACCATCTGGTTTGGGAGTCATCGGTTTGATATGTGTTACATAAGTGAAGTTTAAAGCCTAATGGAACCAAGAATAATAAGTAAATATTAATAAAATTAAATGATATTCAAAGTTGAGTTGAAAAATCCCAAGCACCTCGCACTTACACATATGCATATCTATCTAAAGCAAAATAAAAGAATGAGTTAGAAGTACAAGATCCTTTCTAAATTTAAAGAAAAATCATAGTTTCTTCTTTTATGAAGGCTAAAGTATAAGAGGACTTATGAGGGTTAAACCTAATTCTTACATCATTCAGTCATTTTTACTTAGATGATTGAAAATTCTTTTTCATAAAATTAAAAAAAAAAAAGTTTTTTTCTAACAACTAATTTCTTCTCTTTACTTATTGGATTTTGTGGGTGCAATCTGCTGAAAATCCTCAGGAGACAACACTCATCCTCTAGGGAAAACCTAGAGGTTTAAAGGCTTGTTGCACATGCTCAGTGCAATCACGTCACCTGCGAAAGTGGTATAATAATTTTCTTATTTTTGTTTTGCTAGAGATGAGCAAAAAGATAAGTGTGGGGGTGTGATTAGTCTCTAATTTTGCATAATTTTCATCACATTCTCATATTTATTTCATGTAAAATTCTGCTAATAAAACCTTACTTGCTTGATCCTAGATCCATGGTGTGCAAATGAAGAAGAAGACCTAAATCACCATTTATTTGGTGATTAAAAGCCTACCAAGTAGTCATTGACTTTAGATTAAAGATTCTGTCAGCCCAGGGCATCAAATCGCAAATCCAGGAGTTCAGGTGGACAGAAGACAGTCTGGGCGACGCACTACCCAAAAATGGGCGCGCACCGCCCTGGCTTGGCCGCGGAAACGTGGCCCAAGCCGCGTTTCCACGGCCTTTTGGGCCAGCGCGCGCTTGTGTTTTGGGCCACGTGTGTTCACGTGGCCCCCTTTGCCCTGGTGTCTATAAAAACCCCCCAGGGGTCTTCAATTGGGGCAGATCCAGAGTTAGAGCAAGTTGTGTAGTTTTAATTTTAGTTTGTAGTAGTAGTTGTTGTTCCTCTTCTAGTTTTAGTTTTAGCCATTAGAGTGAAAGAGAGAGTGTGTAAAATGTTGTATTTGAAGGGTAACAAGCTAATATCAGTACTACTTCTCTTCCTTCTTTCAATTACTTGTGCTTTCATTTGCTTTTAATTCCTTGTTGTAGTTAACTCTTTTTACTCTTTACTTCTCTCCTTTGTAGTGTAACTTACGTTCTCTCTACTTCTTTTCTTTTTGTTGCTTCTTTCTTATCATGTCTAATTAAGTCCACCATTGTATGGCTAACTAACTACTAACTCATTAATTTCTAACTTCTTGATTGATAACCCGAATGAGTCAATAATGTCAAACAAGCCTTGTGCAAATGAGAGTTATGGCATCTTAAGACGAGGGTTCTAACTCTAACTTCCTACAAGTGTTTACCTTCTTATATTTCATACTTAAATGTTTTTTGATGATCTATGGGTTTGTACTTTACTTGTTGTTGTAAGTTAGAGACTTTCCTTTTAACTTTGCCGATACTATTAGTGCACTCGTGTCTTCCCGTATTCTCACCTTCTAATGGATCTTGATATGGGAATGTCCGAGTTTTTGCCGTGTAAAGCGAAGTTATAGGAAGAACTTTCACTCGATTTCCACGTGAATAGTTCCAATGCATAAGGGTTGTGCTTGCCTATGATCCATCGTGAGGCTACATCTTCAAGAAGTTAGGGAGTAGTGGGAGCACTTAGTAGAAAGTTAGCCATGCACCTTTACTATTAAGAAAAACTCACTTTTACAAACCACCAAAACATTTTCTAACAATTCTTCAAACAACTTGTTTTCACTTTTCAATTCTTTATTTGGAAACAAAGAACTTTCTTTGTTCTTGAACTTGAAGCCGCATCAAGCTTCCATTGCTCTCCCTCCTTGTGGATAAGACCCGTATAGCCACTTCGCTACTACGAAGAATCGCAAAAGCAGTAACATCAACCCACACTTCCTTCTCTTATTTTAGTGCTTACTTTTTGCCGATCAGCAGTCTCTCAATCTATTTTTGAGTTTTTGTGAGGATTACGATCATGATCACAAACTTCACAAAATGCCTTATTTCTAAGTCTGTCCTCACAGAACTCTTCGCGAGCATGAATAAAACGAAATATGCAAAAAAGTTGATCCCAAAAAAATTTCCTAAGGCTCCACCCTCAACCTTGGGAGGAGGACTTATCGCCCCTTTTAACCCCCATGGCGACTTGATCGCGTAGGTCGGCCCGTAAATTACTCTGCGTCAGGGTCAAGGGCTGAGGGGAGAGCAACATTAGGTGTAACAGAGAGGGGTAAAATATAAAATGAAAATATATAAACAAACAGTGATTAGGAGGAATCAATTTATGCTGATGTGCATGAGGCTGTAGCGAATCAAATTATGACGCCGAGTTTTTTTTCTAATTATGAAGCAAAGTAGGTGGCAGTAGAGAAATATTCAAAATTAAAATAAAAAGATTTCAGGTTGAAAACAAAATTAAAATTATTTGAAAGTGCAAATTATTTCAAAGTGTGTCATCAAAGTGTAAAAAGCACCTAGCACAGAACAGGTGCTATTCTAAGGATGTTTGGTTGTCGTTATTGGCCGTAATTTGTAATCTTAATTAGTAAACTCTTTACAGTTGTAAATGAGTTACATGCATGTAAGTTTTACGGTGTCTGATTGGTTATATAAAATTGTAAGTGAGAAAATATATTGTGTTTTACGGTGTTTAGTTGTCGTAATGGGGCTGTTTAGATTCAAGGAAGTGGGCAGAAGTGAGGAAGTGTCATTTCTCACTTCCACTGTTCATCCAAACACTGGAAAATGAAAATAAAAAACCCCTTTTCTTTTTACCTTTCTTTTTACACAATCATTTCCTCACTTCCAGTGTGCTACATTTAATTTTATGGTTATGTAAATCTCATTTGTCATAAATTGTAACTAAAAACAGTTAATTTTGTGGTCATATAAATCTACTTGCATTCTAATTACAGTCTAAATTTTTTCATAATTAATTTTTATTTTAATATTATTTTATCGTCAACTTTGTGGTCAACCTTTCCACTTTCACTTTCATATTACCAACCAAACATCGAAAAAGACATTACACTTTTTCAATTACAATTCCCAACTACCATTCAAAAACTGGAAAAGAAACACAAATTCTCATTTTCTAAAAAAAAAGAATCATACTTCTCACTTTCTCACTTCCACCCACTTCCAGACATCCAAACCGCCCTAATGTGTAAGTCGTAAGTGAAAAAGTTGACTACAAAATTAACTATTTGGTGACTTAAAAAAATTTAAATATTGCAAATAAATACTAAAGATACTAAATATTAAAAAGAATTAATATTAATATAAAAAATAATACAATTTGCATGATCACAAAATTAACTGTGGGGCTGTTTGGATTCAAGGAATTGGGTAGAAGTGAGGAAGTGGGAAGTGTCTTTTCTCATTTCCGCTATTCATCCAAACACTGAAAAAGGAAAATGAAAAAAGTCCTTTTCCTTTTCTCTTTACTCTTTTACACAACCATTTCCTTACTTTCAAAGTGCTACAGTTAATTTTGTTGTCATGTAAATCTCATTTATAATAAGTTGTAGTACAAAACAGTTAATTTTTGCTCATGTAAATCTCATTTGTAATCTAATTACAGTCCAATTTTATTTTTATTAATTAATTTTTATTTTAATATTATTTTGCGGTCAACTTTATTGTCAAATTTTCCACTCCACTTCCACATTATCATCCAAACGTCAGAAAAGACATAACATTTTTCAAACCACACTTCCCAACAACATCCAAACACCGAAAAACTTAGTAACCAATTCCTAAGTTTCAAAGGGAGCTATTACCACTTTTTTACTTTCTCACTTTCATCCTTAATCAAACATGTCCTGTATAAGTGAGTGATTATTAAACTGTAGGTGGGTGATAAGTTGAATTGTATAAATTTTTTATGAATTACATTTTAAATAAATATTGTAGCTGAGGAATAAATAATTTACGAATTATGAACATCGACTACAACTGTTTACGCGCAACGAAACAAACAGCCCTAAGTCTTATTCTCCGAAAAGGATAACAAAAAGAAAGAAAAGAGAAGAGACAAGCACCGGTAAAATTCCGTTACAAAGCGCAGCAACCGAGCACACGCTTTCTCATTTCCATCTTCGTCCTCCCCCGCCCTCCCCCATCCCAGCAGATCCAGCAAACCCTAACCATAATTTATCCCCAATTCGATCCCAAAATCATGCAGCGAGGAGGCGATTACAGCTTCCAATACTATCCCCACCAATACCCGACCTCTCTCCCAAACCCAAACCCAAACCCAAACCCTAACCCTAACCCTAATCCCGCCGAATTCCCCCCATCGTCCAATCCGATTCAGCCTCCCTTCGCCTCCGACCCTCCTTATTCCCACTACCCCCGTCGGAATTTCCAATTACGCCGCTCCCTACCCTCCTTATTCCCAAAATCCCGATCCTATCCCCAATCTGCCCCCTTCTGCCCATCTTATTCCCAGCCCCAATTCCCTCACTCGCAGCAGCCCTTCAATCCCCCCCCTCCCCTCAAGATCCTTCGCCGCCGCCGCCCGCTCCGGCGCCTTATCCCCATCTCCAGCAGCCCTACTACCCTCCTACGATTCACATCAGCCACATGCGAACTACGGCCCGGCTCCGAACCCTAACCCATCTCCCTACCCTTCTTATGAGAGCCCTTATGAGAATCCTGCTAGATTGATCAGGGGAGTGGGTATTTCAGTGATAATTCTGTGGGGAGGTACGAGTTTGGTCCTGAGATCTGCGGCGATGATGGGCTCGGGGATGGGGTTTATGCTATGATGGTGGAAAGGTGGAGCCTTATGGGGCTAGGGGAACTGGCGGGTTCGGTATGTCGTCTTCTTCTTCAAATGCGGGTTCTGGGTTGAAGTTTGATGATTATGGGAGGTCTCTGGGGCCGGGACCGGCCTCGAGTGTGAGGGATCAGCCCAAGATCGTGAGGGCGGTGCCGAAGATGGAGAGTCAGCAGGATGTGAAGAAGTGGTGCAGAAGTACCGTGTCAAGCTGCTGCCGGAAGGGGCGAGCGTAACCACCACGGATGTCCTCTGCCAGGTTAGAAATGGAATGAAAGAATCTAAGTTGTGTCTTTTCAGTTTTTTCTATTAAATTAGGCTTGTAATTATATAAAAAAATTTTTGAATTACTGAGAAGGTTGATTTGTTTGCTGAAAAATCTTGTGTTTACTGAGAAGGTTTAAAGTTCTACTTTTGATTTAGTTTTTGTAAGTGTACTTGTAGTACACACTTGTTATAATTAGACTCATTTCTAGTCTTCTAGCAAATATTTCATATTCCATATAATGGTGATATGCATGAATTGTATATGATTTGTAATGTGAGCAATATACAGTTTCCAAGCAAATAGTGACAAGATGATTGTAGCTCAAGGGAAAATGCAAAGATGGAGCTGTTGTAAAGATGTGAAAATATGATATAAATGAATATATTAAAGAAGACATTGGAGTTGCACAGTTGAAGAAGATGATGGAAGGCGAGCTTAGTCATATTTATGAAAAGTTAAGGATGACATTTGCAGAGATTTTGATAGGCTTTAGAGGGAAGATCTATGGTAATATAGATGAAGGTTACAATAATGAATTTGGAACACTGGTAGCATAGATGGTAATATGGATGAAGGTTACAAGAATGGAGCTGTTATGGCCCCAAATAGAAATGATTAATGAAGATGGATTCATAGGCTTACCGAAATAGTTACTATAGAACTTGATGGTTATGTACATCTTATACTTTTTTTGTTCTTTTGAGACTGACGGGTCTCATTAACATCTTGTACTGTGGCTCTTTAGGATTGAATAAATGGTTGCATATTCTAATCCTTGTTGAAAAGTTAGGGGATTTCTAGTTGATAGACTCCTAGTATTTATGAGAAAAAACTAATTTTTTTAATATGTTCTGCTACAATTTAGTTATATTTATTTTTTGTACAGCCAAGCGATTTTGAGTGGGTGGGCGCCGTTTCTATATGGGTGTGGGGGTCACTCTTTTCAGACCTTATTTGGGTTATATTTCTAGTTGATTCATTTTGAACAGTTAACTGAACCAAATTGTATTTAAATTTAGAAGGGACCTTGGTAGTCGTAGATGATACAAGGATCAATGTTTAAAGTAACGATAACGTAATGATAACGTTTTCCTTTGTTATGTAATATAAGTTATAACGTAACGTATAACGTAGGTTACATGATTTAATATTATTTAATAAAAATAAATATATATATTATATTTAAGAATTATAAAAATAGAAAAATAATTTAAAAAATTTAAAAAAAATCAAAACAATATATAACACATTTAACAAGTCTCACAACATTTTTTAGAAAGTACCACAATAATTTTTCACATTTACAAGTTATAATTCATAATTCATCTACACAAACAACAATCTGATCCACATATTCATTATAATTTATAATTTTTAGTCATGTTTATTCAATCTACACAAATATTCATAATTCAATGTACAATAATTCATAATTTTAGTCATGCTATTCATTATAATTCATAATTCAATATACAATATGCTATTCAATTATACCCTCATGCGTCCTTCACTCTCTCCGATATTTTACTCCTGATCTCTCGCTCTCCCTCCCGATTTCTTTCTGCTTTATCTCCCGATCTCTCTCTTCTCTCGCCCCGGGGAGGGAGGGAGAGCAGAGAGAGATCGGGAGAGAAAGTAGAGAGAGATCGGGAGGGAGTGAGAGCAGAGAGAGATCGGGAGGGGACTAGAGAAAGAGAAGAGAAAGAGAGATCAGGGGAGAGAGACAGCTTACATGTGCTTGGAGATGGAGAATCACCGCTGGAGACGACACCTGCGAGAACCACCAGAGGAGTTCTTCTTTTGCAGTCAATCGGAAAGAGGTACATCTTCGTTCTTCTCGGCGCTGAACGAGGAGGACGACTGCGAGGTTGCAGAGAGGATGATGATCGAGCAAATTTGGGGAGATTTTTTGCCATAAACTGGGGGAATATGGGGGTTTATAAAAGTCGACTGCATCATAACGTAGGTTACAGTGCGTTACGTAATAATGTAACGTAACGTAAGTTATGGGCAAAATGACCATAGTTATCAAACATTGCGTTATTTAGTCCTGTTACGTAACGATTGGTCGACGTTACGTTATATAACGAGTTATAACGGGTTATATAACGGGTTTTTTTAAAACACTGACAAGGATATTCCATGAATCAAATAAGAGACTGAAACATGATATGCGATAATTCTATGGTAAGTGGTAATGATTGATTTCTTATAAGGGAAGATACCAAAGACTAAATATGAAAAACTCAATACATAGAGTGTAAGCCTTGTAAACAAGAAGTGACAAATCAAAAGTGCAATCGCTGACTCTCGCGACCTCTCGCTGACCTCTCGATATCAGTTATAATGATAAAAGTACAGTTTGGTAGATGATGATATGGCATAATTCTAGAGTACAGACAACTACTCTGATTGGTCTTGCTCGACATTGGTCACTGTTATATAGAGACATTACGGAGCAGACATGACGTATACCTTTGATGTAACTTTAATCAATTCTTCTCTTTGCCCCTGAGAACAGTTCTAGCACCTTATTCAGCCATATACCCCTTTGAGTCCCTTCTGCCTAAAAGCTAATTATGACTAGGAAGCGGTAACATTGTCCAGCTATCCCTAACTCAATCATTTATATACTCTTTTAATGAATGCGAAAATGATATTCATATAGATCTGATTGGGATGGTATTTGAGTGAGAATTCTGTAGGTAGGTATGGATTTTGTCATTGTTTCTGTGAATAAGAATTTTGGAGGACAGATTTGAGAGGCTTGGCAACAAGTGAGTTCTATGCTTGTTATAGGCGGAGGATGGAGCTTTGTTACACTAGGAGACTGGGTTTTCAGGCTGGCTTATTTGAATTCAACTTCTTGGCTAAAGTTTGATGATTATAGATGTTTCATTGAATGGTCTGGTCTTCAGTGGGAAGTTCAAACGATTACTGAGGGGATGATATCAATTGGAGATTTCATCTAATGTGAAATTTTGTGGCACAATTCCTGGTTAAGTTGTTGATGGAACGGGTGTGAATTTCCCCAGTATCAAAAGGGAAATTTTTTTTCTTTATCCTTTTGCTCCTTTAAGCTCATAAGTTTAAATTTGAGCTGATGATGGTATAGCATGGAGAATCTCAGAAAGGTGTTTGTAATCTGATATTGACAGTTTTCTAGTTCTTTCCAATATAATTGGACCTGAAGATCTTGAAAATGCTGATGTTGTATGATTTGGAATTTTTTGCAAGAAGGGTTCTGCAGTGGAAAATAGAGTGATAGGATCTATTTTTTGTAATCAGCAGATGAAAAATGAACATTGAACTAGTGTTGTGATTGTGTGCCAACATTATACAAGATGGTGAATTCAATATGGTAGTACATAGTACAGACATGCCCTACAGAGCATTGTGTATGAATTTCTATGTTGGTGGTATAGAGAAAATGATTTAGGATCCATGATGATACTGATGTTGCTTTATCAAGAATGACTAGTTAAGGAGGTGTATTAAACTGACATAGTTCCTGGGTTTAAGGGAAATGGCTGCTGTTTTTGGATGACTTTGCCCGACCCAATCTAACCAACCTGCATAACATGCAACTTTGCATCCGCATGCTAAGTTAACTTTCTTTTATGCCTGCTTTTGTTGTGGTCAAGAGATTTTGGTTGAAAGAATCACACCTTCCGGCTGTGGATCAAAGCTCTGTTATTTTTCTTAGAGATGCTGATTTATTTCATAATTTCTCTTACATCTGTTGAGAATATGATTTTAGAATCTAAGTTCATTGATAAAAATAATATTTCCAATTAAATCTAATTTAAATTAATACTCCGCAAGAGACATTGATGAAGCAAGGATATCCATGACTCAACTAAGAGGATAAAATCATGTTTTTGGGACAAATTGCGGATAAAAAATGACGTCTTTTTGAAACTTTACTTCTCAAAGTTAAAATAAGTGTAAACAAGGCCCTTGGGGGCTATGTTGGAGGGAAAAATACCAAGAAGGTATTCCCGAGTAATTTGCGCAACAGTAGAGAGATATCTAGCTAAAAAAAGTCGCTATTTATATAGCTATTAGAGCCCAAAAGTTGCAAGGATCTCCCTATTGGCGATCCAAATTGTGTAGACCAAATGACTTGCTCTAGGAGTCATATAAGTGGCTTACTGAATGGGGTTTCTGCCCCCTAACTGAAAAATGAATGGTCATATGGTGTCGCTTTTGTGGTTGAATACTGGACTAAATGATACAATGATGTTTATCTTTGTTATCAGGCATTGAATAAAGAATTCCCAAAAATATAATAGACTTAAGAGATGGTCTCTGAATTTTGATATATAAGCCACAATGCTGATGGAGATGGTGGGCTGTACTATTCTGCAGTCACAGACAACTTCGTGGCTTTCATCATCGACCAGCTCAATGATATTCAGCTGTGGAGGTCTTGTTCAGTAATTAAGAAAGAGAATACATATACCCTACATATAGGACCAATCCCATGCTCTACTCTCATTAGTTCAAAGCAATCTTCTCTACAACATAGAGCAGAATTTATATTGGTTTTATTAGATAATTATATGAAGCTAGAATTGCTCATAATATGCGTACGATTTGCATAATAGGCAAATGTTAAATGTGACTTGAATATGAACACAAGTAGCCTACACTTGAGTTGGATGAGAGGTTGATAGGAGTTGAATGTGAACACATTATTAGTGTGGTGGTCAAAATTTGACCCACGTCAGGATCAAGACACGTGTCTCTCGCCATCAGAATTTCCCAAAGACGTTCACAAGGAATAACCTCCGAGCAAGAGTATCGTCCAGAACATTCCCGAGACCAGTGTTTTAAATGTCGGATATCAGGGAAATGTCGGATGTCGTAATCGGATGTCGGATTTCGGATTTCGGAGATATTTCGGGGCCATTTAGTAAATTTCGGATGTCATGACGGATAACAAATATATATCCTAGATGTCTTAAATAATGTAATTTAAAAATTCTTATCAAGGTAATATATACACAACTTATGCAAAACTACATAAATATGTTTAGAATATGTATAATTAACTTAAACATTTTGTATATATTCACTAATCCATTATTAAAATTTCTCAATTGCTCCAACTTCCAAGACCAATCAATATATTGGGTTTTTCCCAAAATGTCGGCCGACATTTCGGGAAAATATCGGCCGACATATCGGGAAAATATCGGCCGACATATCGGATTTTTCCCGAAATGTCGGCCGACATTTTCTAAAACGCCATTTCAAATGCGGGTGGGGATGTCGTGGCGGTGAGGGCTTGAAAACGAAATGTCGGCCGACATTTCGGAAATGTCGGCCGACATTTAAAACACTGCCCGAGACCATTCCCTTCTTTCGAGGAAATTGATTGTCCCGAGAGTGTTCATCCTCTCGAAGTCAGTTCTTCTGACTTGAGCAAGACAACCTCTGCAACTGGCTTCATTAACTCCCGCCTATATTTGTGGAGTCTGTTATGCCACCAGGTCATTTCATATTTCAAACATGATCCACAATCCCTATTTCAATGCGAGCAGTTACACAAAGCAGCAGATACACTCCCGCAATTAAGAGCACAATGCAGGTCGTTGCAAAGGACGACAACATGTAAATCATGCGGTTATTGAATCCCGCATGACTCGCACTGTCAACAGAAACTTTCGGGTATAGAAGATATCTAAATGGGACAAGGACAGGATATACATTTTTTGAGAGATATCTAGTTAGAACAGAATTCACCTCAATAGAATCCACTGAATCCTCTGAAAATAGTGAATTCTTTCTCTCACCGTTTTTCTCAAATTGGGTTCCCATGTAAAACCTGAGTCTTTGCGATTTTTTTTACGCCCTTTTAGACGAGGTTACAATTTGAAGTGCAAACAATTTCCTTCTGGGAATTTATCGCTATATTTTTAGTGCTTTCATT
The DNA here is from genome assembly GCA_038442645.1 of Agave tequilana. Lineage (NCBI taxonomy): Eukaryota > Viridiplantae > Streptophyta > Magnoliopsida > Asparagales > Asparagaceae > Agave > Agave tequilana. The sequence goes on along the minus strand of JAVJIF010034267.1, from coordinate 2,961 downwards.
GAGAACTGAGTCCTTGATGCGGACACCAGCCAACGCCACAGGTCGAGCTATTTTAGTTGGAGTCTGGATTATTTCTTTAGTAAGTTGAATCTAATTGGTTTTTTATTTTGTTCCTTTTGTTTTACTAGTTTGTATTCTTTTTGGTCTCACATCGGTTGTGTGGGGGAAAAGCCAGAGTCGTAGGCCTATTTAAGGTAAGGTATTGTATTAGAAAAATGATAATGAAGATTAATGAAAGTATTTTTTAGTGTTTTCAAAAAAATGAAAATCTCTCTTGGATCTTGAGTGTGAAACCAATATCCCAATTATCCCCTCCAAATCTTATCCCCACTTCCTTATTCTTATCTCTTATCTCAAATTCTACCAATCTCTTAAATCCCAATTACAAACTCAAATCCTTATCCTCTATCTCTCCATTAAATTTACAAAAGAAAAAATGATTTTTTTACAAAATCTATTGATTTCCCTCCCCCTGCAGCCATCCCTTTCCTTTTTTTTTTCATGTGCCCCCCACCCCCTTTACCTTTCTTCTTCTTTTCCTTTTCTTCACCTGCAACATGGAAACTAACAACCAAACTTCACCATCTTCATCCCTGCAAGGCAACCCACTCCATCTTCAACTTCAACTGATCACCGACCGGATTCGTCGATGGCATCCTCCAGCCACCACCAAATCCAGACCTCGCTTTCCTTCCTCCTCGCAACTAGTGCATCCTCACCACCTCTCTCTCTCCCCCTCTGCGTAAGTATAGGTGTCCACCAGGGCCTCCACCGCCCTATCTTCCCCTCTGCGTGTCGACCTCCATTGTCCTTTTTTCTTCTGCAAGCACCAACAATAACAGTCAGCTCACTGTTTACCTCTCCCCTGCGCGCAACATAACACATCTGTCCAATTAATAAGGGAACAGACAAAAGGATCAGAGAGAGTAATTCAACATCAGATTAAACATCACTGGTACATCAACAAGTAGAGGATTATCCACAGTAAGATCAACACAGTATTGGGTACCTCAGAACGAGCTTCTTAGTAGGCAATATTTTATTTTCAGCAATTAGAATATCAGTTGGATTACATTGTCTTTTATCTCTAAATTTTTATCTATATTTTTCGTTGTTCATACTACTGTGATAATGTGTGAACTGTTGATGCTTGTTATTTGCTGATTTTGGTATTGCAATTAGGACTATTTCAATTTAACTGAGTATTGTAGTTGTTTTCTTGAAACTAGACTCATTTAAATTATACTTGCAAATTATTATTAAAATCCATCTGATCGCATTACTAGTTTAAAGTGATTTCCTATCAAAGATTGTATTATTGGGTGAAACATTGCGAGTTCAAGTTTATCATTGATGTACCACACTATAGGGTCCTTGTTTCACATCAGTCTTCACACTTAAGATCTTTCGCTCTTCAACCTTTCTCAAATAACCTCTTCTTGATCAGCGATTGACCCACATAAGAAAGTTACCGTGGTGCAACTTCCAAGGGAAAGGCCAAGGCGACCGCCGGAGGCGCGGCCTCCAAGCGAATCAACAATCAATTGTTCCCAGAGGGTACGCCTTCGCCACTTTACATGAGCCATATTTCGGCACCCTACCTCCATAACAGCAAGAAGAATAGCTGTTTTAGATGCTCCGAGAGATGAAAGAGGAGATGAAGGAACATCAATAGAAGTCGGATCACGAGGGAGCAGATGATTCTCGATCACGACAACATCCTTAATGAACAAGAAGAGCTGAAGCTGCTCAACCAACAAATCCAGGCTTAAGTCATCGCCTTTCAGACCAAATCCGCGCAAATAGAGGGCGACGTCGAGAATGGCGGCTCCCCAGATCTCCACGTCCTCGAGGAGCTGATCCAGAAGCGGATTATAGAGGCTAAGTTCCCCCAGCACTTGGTTCTGACAACCCCCTCGATTCTCTGCTTTCCAAGGACATCCAAGAGTGTGAGCTTTCGAAGAAGTTTTCGACTCTAACTTTCGACAGCCACACCAGATTTAGCAATCCTGTCCAGCATATCCGTCATTTTTAAGACAAGATGATGCTATGCTCCCGGAACGACCCGATAATGTGCCTTACATTCTCCTTTTAGTCTTAGAGGTGCAACATCAGAGTGGTTCTACTCCTTACCATCCGGCTTTCTCCACAACTTCTCGGAGATCACCGAGACCTTCCTTACGCAATATGCTACTCACTAGGAAGCCAAAAGGAGTAGGCACTGCCTCCTTTCCATCAAAATGAGGCCAGGAGACAACCTCAAATCTTATATCAACTTCTTCCAGAGCCAACTCGCCAAAGTCTCCAACTGCGGAGAGGAGTATTTGCACTCGCGTTTATCAGCGGGTTACAGGTCACTCTTTATACAAGCATCTCCTGAAGCACAATGTCGCCAAAATGAGCGAAGCTCTCTCTCAGGCGCAACTATTCATTCAGCTGGAGGAGATAATGAAGGCTTCCTCCAACCCCTCAACAAAGTTTAGTGAGGATAGAATGAAATCAAAGTCTGCCCCCGAATCTCCCAATCATGTTTCCGACTGACATAAGAGCCAACCTCCCTACAAGAAGCAGGTGCTCTCCATAATGGTGTCAAGTCCATTTCAGGGCTACATGTCTGTAGAATGTTTCACTCCATTATAGCTCTCGATCGATGAAGTTTTCAACACCTTCAAAGATCAACCATGGGTCAGACGCCCAAAGTCGATCCAGCCCAATCCATCACTGACCGGGTCGTCGGAGAGTACTGCTCTTTCCACGACTGTAAGGGGTACCAAACTATCTATTGTTGGGTCCTCCGAAGATATTTAAAAGAGCTTATCCACCAAGGCTTCCTCAAAGAGTACGTCTTCACCCCGTAGTCCATTTCACAAAAGTCGAATGCTCCGTCTTCCCAAGAGCAGAACGCGATCGCTTAGTACAAGACGATTGACTGAACTGCCAGACTCCCCTTAGACGGTGTAC